>JADLZN010005433.1:0-29059 GCA_018155175.1 Sinocyclocheilus anophthalmus
ATAAATTTCTCATCCCGATCTTTTGAATATAAATAACTAATATAACAAATGTAAAAAAAAAAATAGGTCAGTTGCTTTTATTTGGTTGTAGATAGCAGCCCTTTCTAAGAATATATGGGAAAATGGCCCAAGTGGTAAAAGATGTAACTTGTAAAATCCAAATGAAAAGGCTTTGCAACACAGTGGAATACATGCACAATGCCATGGCCGTTACAGAAAATGCCAGTTAAACAGGGTTAAACAGGGGCTGGGCGTACTAAAATGATGGCAGATATGACCTACATATGCACACTTCTTAAGTACGGCCGGATGTCGACCAGCTTCTGAAATATTAATGACGGCCCTCCTCTTCCCCAGTGGCACCCGCCCCCCCCCCCACCTGGTGGATTCATTAGGATTCCCTCAGTACTGTACACATTCTGCTACAATCGTTCATCACCAAACCCCTGTGAGCAGGGCCACTAAAAGCGATAGTGGCCCCTCAGCAGTGTCGCCAGTAAGCCTATCTACAGCTGAGGGAGAAGCGCAGAGATCAACGATGACTCTAATCCCATGCAGCACAGATTCTCTCATTTTTAGCTGTTTAAATGGATGCCAGTTTAGAAGAGGGTCACTGATTTCATGCACAAGAGAGTGGCCTTTCTGAAAAAAATTGCAGTACTTGAAAGCACAAAAAAACAGGCTTGTGTGCAATGGTGCATCAGAGCCGCGTTCGTCATGACAGTGTTTGCCTGCGTCCTTATTTTTTGATGTGGTTTACATGACACAGCCACAACAGCCTCTTTATATATGAAATGACCAATGTTATTTTGATTCAGATCTACAGACTTTAAGATATCCCTATCCCTGTAGATCACTGATGCATTTTAAAAATAAATAATTGAAAACAGAGTTTATATAATATTCTATATATATATATATATCTATATAATACGAGAGAGAGAGAGAAGCGAGGCTAGAAAGATAGATAGATAATAGATTAGATAAGATAGATAGATAGATCGATAGATTGCGAGAGAGAGTTGTTCTATTCAATGAGTCCATCTTCAGTGTCCATTATACTTCTAAAATCCTTCTAATTGCAGATTTGCTATCATAAAATATGTATTATTATTATTATTATTTATTTATTTTTATTTTAAATTCAGATAATTTTAGTTTTTAATAAAGATACTTGTTTCAGTTAATGCAAAAGTTTAATTAACCATACTCATGACTCACAAACACACCACACACCCACACACACACACACACACCGTTGTTTTTGTGAATTGTGGGGACATTCCATAAGTGTATTTTTATACTGTACAAACCGTATTTTTTATCGCCCTACACCAACCCTACACCTTAACCTACCCCTTACAGGAAACTTTCTTCATTTTTAGATTTTCAAAAAAACTAATTCTGTATTATTTATAAGCCTTTTAAATTACGGGGACCCTCAAAATTTCTTAATAAATCACCTTCTCGTTGTAATACCTATGTCGTACCCATGTCATTATACAAATTTGTGACCCCATAAATCACAAAAACGCGCGTGCGCACACACACACACACACACACACATCCACATACAGTATCAGGTTTGCCAAGAGGTGTGATGATGTGTAGGTGGTGTTGTAGAGGTATCAGTGAAGAAGACCTCATGGAAGACAAGCAGAGAGGTCATGGTCATCCCAACCTAATCTTATTCGCTGTCAAAATATGTTGTCGTAAACCCAAAGGATCACAACACATTGCAGGTGGCATTGAAAACAAGCGGCCCTCTATAGTACTTCAAGTTACATGGCCTATCAAATGGAACACTACGGGCTTTGTCCATCTTCTTCAGTCCACTTTAACCAAATGCAAGTTTTAACATAATGATATGAGCATTTGCAATGAATCCTAATCACATCAAAACAGGATGAGCTAACGTTATGTTTCATGACCATTATCATGCACAACAGGCAGGCAATCTTTTCCTCAAAGACCTTGATTCACTGAAACTGCATTGCTGGTTTGACTCAGTTTTGCATCCTAATTTCAACCTGTTAGACTTTACTTGCTAGAAACAATGGAGATCTATCTGACCATGAAATTAAATAACACACTTTCTAATATGAAGTATGTTTGCTTCCATTGCTTCGGTATATGATGGAAGATAGGCTGAAAGATGAAATTAAGTTATATATTGGGGAACCGAAATGAGTACATTAGGACATATAATTAGGCTTTTTGTATGACTGAGGAGGGAAAAAAACTACAACATAATAAGCATAAAAATATGGCAGACTTGTATTTCTGAAAGAATACAAGCTCAGATATGCGAGAGAACTTGAGTAAAAGACAAACAAGTAATTAACTTGTGTTGCTGCCGGCTGTTAACTTTGGAGAGCACAGCTAATGTTGTCATTATATTTTTGGTGATAATGTTATTAAGACAGAAATGAGATGTGCAACAAATGCTTACCAGCCGGGCACTCGAGAGGTGAACAGTGTTCACCCGCAGGGGGTTTATCGATTGCACAGCGAATTGTATCATAATTAAATTTCCAACCAAGATGAAAACATTGTGATGTACAGTAATATGCTATAGATTATTCAAACAGCAAAAATATGCTAACAAGTGCAAAGGTGTGTTCAAAAGACTAAGAGCAACTCAGCATGATGTCCCGTGCTGAATCTGTTCTGAGGAAACGACTGCTGATAGTTTTTAGTTGGCAGGAAATAAATGTTTAAACAGTTTAAATGACTTATGTCATTGTAAGCACCAGACTTCCCTTAGGGAAAATTCACACAGAATGGGTTTTTACATGAAAAAAAACATGAGATACAGGGCAGTGGGATTTTAAAAAAAGACATGGAAAAAAGCAAAATGTCTTGAGGCGTTTTTTTTTTCCCCCTCAAAGTTCTTTTAACACACATTGTTCTAAAAATGTAGTGCTCATGCACAAGAATCAAGCACAATGGACAAAGGTGAATGTTTAGTGCATGTTTACGTAGAAAACAATGGAAAAGCAGCGATAGAACCAGCAACGGGAGCTTGTAAGCAAGCTCTAGACTATGGAAGCCGGTTTGCAATTTTTGAGTTTACATCTCATCTCTCAATTTTTGAGTTTACGTCTCATAATTAGAATAGTTTTTTCCTTAGAATTGCAAGTTTATTTTTTATTTTTTGCTATTGCGAGTTTTATACACACACACACACACAAATTAGTTCTTCAGCGCAGGGCCGTGCACAGGGGGGTTTGTCTGGAATATGGATCTGTTTTGTGTTTGTTTTTCTCCCCATGTGCTCCCTTGACCTAGGTTCTTCCGTGAGTACGTTGACATGACAACAATAATCTGATTTTAAAACAACGATGTAAGACAATCACTCTGATTAAGACTCCCTGTAAACAGAGATTTTTCAATTACCGTAATCCAGCTAAAGTCCATATTTCGAGTATCAGAAATCGCTTAAGAATTTGCATTCTAGATGTAAACACCTAATCCCATGTTTTATTCCCATCTTTATGACTTTTTCCGCCGCTTTTGAGACAGACATCACACACGGCAATGTTCAACCCGGTTGAACAGTGGCGTTCGCCCATATAAGCTGTGAATGCTCTGCATACCCAGGCCATTTGAGAGAATAGTTCACGGGATAATTCATATAAACAGGATTATAAGTTGATCCTTTGTCATTTGAAATGTAACTTAAAGCTTAAAGAGTTAGGAATAAGTACGTACAATGATTTATTTGCCAAACGGCAGTCATTTTTGTGGTTGCTTCCGGGCGAGCGGATTCTCTACAGCTTTCTCTCCTCTGCTCTGTTACTATGACTCTTCAGGATTATAGCGCGTTCTCAGTGATTTGCTGGTCTGCAGCAGATTTAATGTGCGAGGTAAGCTGTTCGCAAAGCGCTCGCCCAAGCGGAAAAATGTGCTGTTGCTGCCAGATCTCGATTGCCGAAAATTACACTGTGTTTGATGCAAAACCACCTCGACTAAATCAAAAGAAAAAAAACAAACACTGTAACTCTATATTTTTGTTTTCTCAAGCAAAGCAAATTTTAAAAGTCCACTGAAAACAGATCTTCTTACATTTTTGGTCATAGACAACGTATGTTGAAGATATACGTTATTGTCAACATTATTGCCTAAGTGGTAAATAAAAAAAAATGTTTATAAAAACGTGGGCTATATAAATTTTTAATAATAACAAACATCATATTGTTCCTTTTGTTTTGCGTATGCTCGTGTCGCTTACAGTTAAAGTACTTCTCTGATTTTATTATTGTTTGCAAAGTTGCAACATTACTTTGCAATATTTTAAATACTTTTGAGTATTTTGCATGGTCTGTTATTGGAGCAGTGTCACCCTGGTGGGAGTTTTGACTCATATTCACTGAGAATAAAAAATAATTTAGCTGATGCAGAGAAACATATAGACCGGGGGAATCCCCCCCCCATCTCTCCACCCTCTGATTACGTATCATAACATAACTACGTGTAAACCTTATTTGGCGGTTTTTACTTGTAAAACCAGCTATATTTTTCTTGCATTTGAAACCAATGGATAAACCTGCAATGATAGAAGAATGATTGGGATGAAGTTCGATTTAACAAATAATGTACCAATTTCATGTTACATAGGCAATATATTAGTGTCCTGATAATTTTTAGTAATTTTGATTCAAGTTCCATGTGCAAATTACCATGCTTTCACACAAAGGTCCCCAGTATGTCCAACCTCCCGCTTGGGGATTCCGGCCTTTCTCATTGGACAAGCCCATTTTGAGAGGCTGGGCAGTCTTCGAGACCTTAAAGGCCCACACCAGGAACCCTCCCAGGTTCGGTGGTTCTGTTAGGTTCTGAGAAGATGTGAGCTACAAACGCTCCAGGAAACTCTAAGTACGTGCCAGGCTTCGACCTTGACTTTTCCATTCACCAAAGATTCTCTGACTCAAACTGGTTCTTTTCCATCACCAACTTCAGCAAAGATCAACTTGAACCTTTGGACTGCATCAAGCCTTTCTTTCAGACAGACGAGACGTGCAAGTATTCAAACTTAAGTCTTATCAATTGATACATTAGGTATAATTTGCAACTTTTTACAAAGGTGTGTTTGAACTAAAAAAACTGATGTTTCCTTCAGGCTGTAGATCTGCTGAATATGCAAATGGTTCCATAACTTCATATTCTTATTCTATCTCCTCTTTACTGAGTTAAGCTTTAACCATTTCCTATACCAACTGTATGTGTGTGTGTGTGTATGTGTGTGTTAGACCAGTTTAAGTGTTTGTGTATGTTAGACTAGTTTAAGTGTTAATGTAGTTAATAAAGTCTTACTTGTATCACACTTGATGTTGTTCATTGTTTGCTCATAACTGGAGTCACTTAATGCAGATTTATCCTACAAGCTCTGTGAAGAATTGTACAGTAAGAAAGTTATTTCCTTTGACCAGGATATTAACGTTCTTAGAATTGACAGACAGTTGACCCTGAGAGGTCAAGTAAATATCTACAGCGGATCTAAATATTTATAATTAAATATAACTAATTCATATAACACATATGCAGATATGAAGCAGGTGAACTGTTATGAAAATGAAAATGAGTTTTTTCTCAATATGTTGACATTTACCATAAACTCACATTACTTCCACACATGTAATGGGATGTGATTTTATTTAAGCAACTGAACATAAAAATGTTGCAACAAAATAATGTACGGAGTATCACTTTGTGCAGTGGGAGATTTATGGCCAGCTTTGCTCTGACTTTTCTGTTCAGTTTGACCTAAACAAGTTGTGTGAGATTGAAGTCTGGAGGCTGGACAATTCAGGTTATTAGAGAAATGTATTTACTGGTGTTTGCTAAGGCAAGAATCACTACTTCTAAACAGATGACGGGTTTGTTGTAAAACTATGTGTGAAAATTACGTGTGAAAATTATGTTCAATGTAATCAGATTCTCATGATTTATTTATTTTTGTTAAGCTTATGGAGTAAAGAAATCAATGCAATGATGGCAAAGAAATACTCTTCAAGATATTGAAGTAATTTCAAAATATTTAAAGAACATTTCAGTGAACTGTTCGGAATAGTTCACCCAAAAAATTAAATGTTGCTGAAAATGTACTTACCCTCAGCCCGCCAATATTAGATGAGTTGGTTTCTTCAATCAGAACAGATTTACGAGAAGAAATTTAGCAAAACAAACTCAACTACATGGTGGCGGGGTGAGTCATTTTTCTCGCTCTTAATATGCGTGCAAGTTTATGCAATTAACTTTTTCATACCTTGCCCCCCCCCCCCCCCCCAATTAATAATCTGATCTGTTTTTAAAAGCAGATAAAGACCAATTTCACTTCTTTTCACAATTTTAAGGTCAGAGTTGATCCGCTTGAATGTCAGTTTTTTTACAGGCTGTACTTTTCTTTGCTTAACTGACCGTATTTTGCCATTTTCTGCTTCCTTGCTTTCAGGAATAACAATTTTATGCCAACGGAATCAATCATTTTGCTAATCTCGGACTCTCTCCTGTGAGCAGTAGTTGGTAAGACATGGTTAATTAGCCACCGTTTGATTGAACATTTTAGAATTTACAGGATTTTGGGCAAAGACGTGAAAAAAAAAAATTAAATACACCAATCACTGTGTATAAACAACATTTCAGAACGTAAATATTGCGAGCTGAAGCAATTTGTTGATAACTTCTCGTGTGTTGTATCTGTAGCGTAAATAGATGTGTAACACTAGCGACTGTGAAACAAGAATGCATAGTACGACAATACGGATCCAAGGGGGCCGCACTTTAAGTGTTGAGACTTTTTAAGACCCACGTCTGCGCAAATAAAAAATTACTGCAAATGTGCGTTGATACACTCAATAG
Source organism: Sinocyclocheilus anophthalmus (assembly GCA_018155175.1). Lineage (NCBI taxonomy): Eukaryota > Metazoa > Chordata > Actinopteri > Cypriniformes > Cyprinidae > Sinocyclocheilus > Sinocyclocheilus anophthalmus. The sequence goes on from JADLZN010005433.1 coordinate 6,862, forward strand.
GCCGCGCTTTGTGCATGTATATTGCGGTCAGGGTGGGGGGGCGGGGGATAAGGGACAGGGGAAATGAAAGGAGCACGTAGGAGGCAGATAGTCAAACAAACAGAGTCTTTAATAAATCCACATGGGCAAACAGATGAACACAACCTTATAACACGACATGAGACAGGACAAAGAAACTGGAAAGGCAGAGCTATAAATATTCAACCAAACGAGGGACTAATGAGTAAATTAACAAGACACAGGTGAACAAAATGACATAATCAGGAAACTAGGTCACAGGGGAACAGGCCAACTGAAAACACAATGAAAACTAGAACACAAACCAAACATAACCCTAACAATTTTTTCCATGTGCTTATTTAGTATATTGCATATGCACTGTGTGTTTTTGACCCATTTAATTCCATTCCATTAATCTAGGGTGACCATACGTGCCAGTTTCCCAGGACGCGTCCTGGCCAGGATTTCTATATTGCCTAAAATATCTAGGTTTTGGCTTGGTTTGCATGTGCAGACTGATCGGTGTATAACATCAAAATACATCGAGAGCATTTTGAAAGCATAAGGAACGGTCTGTATGGTATTTTGATGTCATACACCGATCAGTCTGCACACTCGTTCCCCTAGCGTTTTCCGACCGCACTATTTTCCTGAAGGGAATGTCTCAGGTTACGTATGTAACCCTGGTTCCTCGAGGGAACGAGACGCTGCGTCTAGCGTACCATACTTCTGGCATCCTTGCCAGCGCTTGCCTCATTCCTGAAGCTGACGCTGGCTGCGCCGCACGTGCTTTTATAACTTCCTGGTCATGATATCACCCGCCCGTGACGTCCCGCTCAGCTATTGGACTGATTCCACATGTGATTCAGAGCGTGGTCACAAAAGGCATTCCCGTAGAGTTTTCCGACACAGCGTCTCGTTCCCTAGGGGAACCATGGTTACATACGTAACCATGAGACGTTTTTAATGAAGCAACTCAACTTTCCTTCGTTACTAGTTCTAAAGTGACGTTTTCGAATTAGTTACTGAAGCTTGAGCTCAGCTGTTAAACTGTATTCAACTAGATTTTAATATGTGGCGGAAGGAAGTAGTTCTGCGCAAAAAGATTTTTAAAGACACTCCGTTATATTTACACTCGTGCCGTCAAACTGGTTTTATAAACGCAATATCACCGCGTACGAAGCGAGCCCGGTTCTATATCAGTGGTGTGATGGCCTCGGGCCTCGGCCAAGGGGTAGGGCAAGTTCGGTTCCTAGATGAGCCGAGTCCTGCAGAGTTCACTCCAACCCTGAAAAAAACTCACCGCCTATAGCTTAGTAAATCCTGAAGACATTGTTAGCTTTTTCAGGAGTGTTTATTAGGGTTTGGCTGAACTCTCTCTGACCGAACCTTGCCGACCCCTGCTCTGGCCTAATCCAGCCATACCGATTAGAGCCGGTAGCGCTCTCGTACTTGTTGATCTTGCTCCTCTATTAGATATATATATATATATTTTTACATCAAATAAATAAATCATACCTTATAAAAATCAATTAATTATGTTTACAAATATTACATTTTTGTGTGCATTTTCATATTTAACAAATACATAAATATTTTTAATAATTCAAAATGATATAATGTTTCAGTTTCTTAGAGTCATGTCAGCTGGCGACAACATGATCATTACCTTGACAAAGAAAATAGAATTTGCATTTGGTGATGCACAAGTAATAATTCTGGTCGCTGTCTAAAAGTATTCAGAAACATCCTCGATAAACCTATCAATACTAAAGGAAGGAAGACACCCTGCACTCAATCTCTATAATGTCCTTAATGAACAGCTCCACATTACCTCACGGCTGTAGAAACTGCCTTCCCGGCCAGTAATTGTGGAGAAATGTGTCTATTTCAGTTCTGCTCTGTTTCTGGCTTCCTTTGGTCTCTCATTACCTCTTATTCCCATCCAATCCACAGGTCCCTTGGTGAGAAGCCATTCTGAAGAAAAAAAAACCCAATGCTGTCGAAAACAAGACGCCTGGATATTACACAAGGCTAAAGCCGAATATGTCAGTGCCGACAATAAAAGTATTTTTCAGTCTTTCACATGTGCATGTGTGATTTGTATACTTATTACATTTCTTGAAGATTACAAACAGTGCTGTGCCAGTGCTGAACGCTGGTGGGTCTTTAGTCTTCTGTGGGTTTTGTATCTTTTGTGGATGCATTGATCTGTCTTCTGTTGATGGCCACCATAAACTTTGACATGTAAAGCCATTAGTTGGATGATTTTGTTCAACTGTACATAAAGTTTTACAGTTTGTTGATGCTCTTACATCAGTCCATGCACTGCACATGTCTGGTTTTGATTGACAGTTTTGAGCACTGGAATGCACAACCAACTTTTTATCCCAGCAGAGAAACTTAGATGCAGATTAAAATAAATGATTGTAAAATAATATATATTGAATGTTTGTAGGTTAAATTTTACATGGAGATGTTTAGCTAAAGGAGAGTGAAGCCTAAAATCATCAACAGCACATTGTGTGGACCAATTAATGGTCCCCCAAAGACAAACAGCTTCATAAGCATACATAAAATTAAATAGTACAAATGCAGAAAGGCTTGTGTGAGGGTTTAGGGTAAGAATTATGAGCAGTGTTATTTCACTGATGTACAATTACAGGTTCTGTTATTATTTTAAATTAGATATTATGTGTCTGCTTTCACTTCATTTTAAGTATTGTAAAAGTAAAGATTGTAAGATTTTGATGTGTGTTTTGGCTTTTATTATTAGTTATTTTATTAGTATAGTATTAGTGTATATTGACTATAGAGTAGTGATTGTATTTATTAGTTTATTAGTAGTAATCTTTTTATATTTACTATTAAATATAAATAAATAAAATATTACAATATTACAACTTTATACTCTATAATATCTAATATTGTTTTTGTTTGTTTTTTTGTTTTTTCTATCAGTTTTATAGGAAAAAAGCTATCTAAATGAAGTTAATTGTTCACACATTAAAAAATATAAATTCTAAACCTCGTCTCCCTACTGATTTAATTATTTATTTATTTATTATTATTTGGTTTTTTTATGTTGCCTGAAACAGCAGTCATAGGAAGAACCCCTGACTTGATATCTTAAGGTGAAAATAACAATATCTGAAGCACTAGAGGAGCTGACAGTGAGCCGGGATTTGGCAGACTGATATGAATGACTATAGCTGGTAAGAAACATGTCTGGCTCTCACAGAAGAGCGGAGCTGCAGTGTAAGGGTGGCTACATGACAGCTGCTTCCATCGGCCCCTGGGGACACATGAGAGTGAGTCATTTCTTCAGAGGAAGAGAGCTCATTGCTACTGTATTGTTGTCAAAGCTGAATTGGGCTGGGGAGGAGAGACTAGAAAGTAAATAGGAAGCCAGGCCATAAAAATGTCTTGTTGGGTTTATTCTTGGCTAAAATGGTGTTGGCGTTGGTCTAATTCTAAGGAAGTATTCAATGTTGTGGCCTATAGTGGTTAACACACATTATGTAGGCGATGTGAATTTGAGTTTGGCTTGCATCATTTCCTGATCCTGTTTTTTTTGCTCATTCCTGTTTTATCTCTGCTATGAATATGGACCATTTTCACTAAAATGAAAGAAATGTATAACTCTATATTATGTGTTATGTTACCTTTCTTTCAGAAATCTGGTTAATGCTGCTACATGAGTGCTTCTAATACAACAGCTAAGGGAATGACAGCACATTTGACATTATTCTTTTTTAATTGTAAATGTAATCAATCTCTCGCTGTTTTTTTCCCCTCTTTTGGAAAGTCATACAAATGGTATCATGGATTTTAAGAATGCATATGGGAAGGCAAAAATTATATTTCTTGTAGTTTCTGTTTACGAAAGTTTACCCAACTATGATGTCTTTCCACTTCAAGGGATATTTACACAACAGCATTTTAATAAAAATAGATTTTTTTTTTTTTTTTTTTTTTTAATATATGCTTTGGCCTATCAATTATATGACAACAACGTTTTGGCGGCTTGACAATACACTTGAAAACGGGTTTTTGTTATTACGTTGTTGCTGGTTATATGACTGGGAGATGTTGTAACTACAACAGCTAGCTGCAAAGAGCATTTTTTATTTATTTACTTGCTTCTCTCTCTCTCTCTCACACAGTCTCTATTGCAGTTTAAACTAACTTTTCCCATTTGTATTTTTTGTGCTTCAAATTACATTTATTTCAGTTAGTTGCCAACACAACATTTTAATAGTTGCATTTTTATTTTTTTTTATTTTTTCTTAAATCTAACATTTATAATGTGGTTAACAACATCTATACAAGAAATCTTAGTGTCATGACGTCATTTTCTTGCTCCTGCAGCTCAAGAATCATATAGAGTCCCATGACGTACACAGCTTGGGTGACTGGCTCAATAAAGTGTGCTCTCAATAAACTGAAGACTCACCATGATCAAAGTTTGCAGACTTTTAATCGCCTACTTCTGTGAGTACTCACGCCACTGAGTTGAAAGCAAATGCTAATGTTTAGCTTTTTCAGGTGTTACAAAGACCTCCTTGTTCAGGAATGCTGGAAAATTACAGGCAGGTGTTTGATTAGAGTTAGAAGTAAACTCTGCTGGAGAACGGCCCTCTAGGACTGCAACTCAATAGTCTTGCACTACTGAATCAACTCTGAGTGTTAGTCAAGGGTCAAGTACACTTGTGCCTTAGACAGTCGATACCTAGCAAGGGGACTTACAAGGGTTTGGAACAAAGCTATCATGTTCTGAAGTATTACTTCTTAGAACAAAATGTTCCATTAAATATTTACTATACTCCACACAAATAATTTATCATGTCATCATAGCGATTATATGTTATATTTATTCGTTTTGATTCCACATGCACTGTACCAAGGAATTCTTAAATAAAACTCATTGGTTAATAATGACATAATCCCTAAAATATGAATAATAACACATCCTCCTCAATGTCTATGGTGGTTGAAACCCCGCTCATCATAACTGAGGCAATACCGTCTATTGTAATTGAAATCACAATAACTCCTGAGAGCTTTAAAGTGATGTTTATAATATACCACACATCTCTATCACAAAGAGATGTTGTAAAAAATGCAAAGGCTCAAAAATTCAATATATACGTAATGTGAAAGAATCTGAATGCCCAGTTGAGTTGCATCAGTGTGTTGTGTCCAGCACAACTATCTCAAGATTACTCAGTGGCTAAAACCCCCAGCTGGACACTTGCATGAAAAGAATATGATGCAACTGAAATGTAACAAATATCTCACATTTGTTTTGTTTTGTTTTCTGCACATTGCTTTTGATGGTTAATCATAAAAAAAATGATGTGTGAAAAAAAATTGTCTAGTTATATGTTATATGTCTATTAATTTGTCTAGTTTTTGTCCTTTTTTTACATATAACATATTATTTTATTTCAGCTTTAAATCATTTAACAAATGTTTTAACTATTTGTATTTCCGTCTTCACAGCATAATATTATAGTTTTTCTTAATATTTGTAATCATCTTTTATTTTATATTTGCATTGTAATTTTTTTTTAGTAATTTGCATGTACTTTTGTCAATTGTATTGACATTTTTTCCCCAAAATGTTACTGTTTATGTTTAATTATTTTTATTTCCTTTTCATACGTATTTCTGGTTTAGTTTTTATTTATTTCCAGTTTTTTAGTTCTTCAGTCTAAACTAAACTTATTTAATTTACTTTTCAGGGCAACATTTCTAATGTGTATTTAGTTTTGGTTTCTTTCTTTTTTAAATCTAATTTGCATCTAATATTTATTTTATTTTATTTAAGCTTTATATTATTTAACAAAAAATAAATAAAATAATTGTAATAGTTTTAGTTCTGCACAGCTGGAAAAAAAAATCTGATTACCAAAGAAATTGCACTAAATGTGCATAAATGTTATTTATTAATATTAAGCTTATTAAACTACTTTTGACATGCTTACAGACTTCCCCATGCTTATTTACAGAACAATTCACCAGCGGTCACTGACTTTTCTCCTTATTTCCCTGCTGGTTGCTTAGCAACCTCCTGGATCTGTTTCAAGAGCCACAAATGCCGGGGGTCACTTGTGTGTGTGTGTGTGTGTGTGTGTCCTGCACAGAATGAATCAGCCATTGATGGGACAGTAACTTACTTAAATGTTGTTATAAGGTTTAGTCGGATAAACAATTTTAAGTTTTCTTTGTTTTAATCAGCGTATCTTCAGTGGCGCTATTACTTTTCTAAAGGATCAGACTTACAATTTTTTGTGGCGGAAAAAATAAAGCCTTACATTGATGGAGTGCTTAGACTCTGGAGCTCTCGGGGCGCCGGCCGTATTTCAGCCCTGGAGGATCATACAGACATGCGGGTAGGCTCTTTTGACTCTGTGAAGTGTATAGAGGCACTCTTCAACAGCAGAGTGGAAAGTTTTGCACAGGCTAGCATTACTCACAAACAAACTAATAAATGAATAGAAAAAATAAGTGGAAAAAAGAGAAAATAGATAAGTAGTTTTCATTATCAAAATTATTATTGACTTGTTAATTTCTATCTAAGAATATAATGATATATCTATTAACAAAATAATACAATTACAGAGTTTACCAAACAACAACAACAATAACAATAACAACAACAATAATAGGCCGTCAAGATGAGTGGTTTGTTTCTCTCAGATCAGATTTGGAGAATTTTATTAGGCATTTCATCACCAAACAGCTGAGAAAAACATCACAATACTGCAGGCCGTATCACACAACTCCAGTCCATCAGATTATATGTGAAATAAAGACCTAACGTGGTTGTTTATCACAAATAACTATATGACTCCTCGTCCATCAATTCTGTTCCAATTAAGAAACAAGCTCATCATTTTTGGAATGGCTGATGGTGATAAACATAGCCAATACAATAGAAATTACACAATAAAAAAATAGATTAAATAGATTAATAAAAAAAAAGAAAATAATAATAATAATAAAAATATGCCTATCAACAAGAAGAACACTTCAACAATATTTGTCAGGGATTCATCACAGTCACTTCAGTCACCATCCAGGATAATTACCCGATCACAGTCACCTGAGTTCTGATCACCCGCACCTGCTGTCACCAATCAAGCCACACTACAAATACACACACAGCACAGTCACTCACTGTCCGGTCTACCGTTCACTCCTACAAACTACTCTGGACTCTCTCTGCCAAATTCTCCTAGAATGAATTATCTGCTGTTCCTCCCACAATCTCCAACGTAACCGGCATACGATCCTCTCCATCAGAACTCAGATAAGCACCCTGGAACCATTAACTGTGTTGACATTCACCTGCCTTTAACTCACCTATTCCAGTCATCCACTTCCCCAGTCAATAAACCATCCTGTTTTGCACTTACCTGTTGTGTCTGGCCTTGCTTTGTGACAATATTACACTATTTCAATATAAAGGTATTACTTTATCTATGGACTAGTTTATTATTATTATTATTAGTAGTAGTAGTATTAGTAGTGTGTTTTCCTCTATTTTAAGTACAATAAAACGAAAAATTAACAAACCAAAATATCCACTTTTAAATCGTCATCCTTAAAATCTGTGAATAAACTTTCTTCTGCAAATGCATCAACTCTAAACACTACAATTAACTATTATTTAATAATCATCTTTGTGGAAAAGATGCCATATGCTCCATCGAAATCCCACAAGATAAAATTATTCCTACTGAAGTGGTGTTAAAGTGAAATGTTTACATATCGAGTCCCAATGTGAAGAGAATCTGAAAGCGTAGCAGAGCTCAGTTTTACCTGACAGCGATGCACTTCTCATATGTTCAAAATACAATGAACCTTTAATCAAGGCTTCATGCTCTTTGTATTTACACATAGTCAGAACCTGAAATGTTTCCCAGGGGGCTCTTGTTGTCTGCCTATCAACTTAAAACCAGCCTGCCAACTTTCAAAATGCCACTGTTTTACATTTTGAAGAATCTTTACAGCAGACATACTGGGTAAAAATAAATCTTACATAAATTATGCATAAGCATTGATGTCCAAGAAGACACATTGGGAGGCAGATGAATGATGCCATTTCTAATTAAGGAAACAAATGGCGACCTGAAACACTGATGTTAGTCTTTCGCTATCTTTATTTGTGGATATTAAATTTAACAATCCACTCAAAATTAACACCACTGGATTAATCAGTTAGTCTCGTTTGATGTATCCTCTTTCAGCAACTCTCTAATAACTTCAACAACCTGCTGATTCTTCTTTTATGAATCATTCTGGATGGCAGCGGATCCGCCTAAATGGAAGGAAGTGAAGACTTTTTTTTTTTTTGCTGGCGCAGTGATCTATGCTAGTGCCCTGACAGGCTGGGTAATTACCTTTGTCTTCCATTGTCCAAGATATATGCAGTCATCCGTCTCCATTATGGTCAGGATGTTGTGGTAGCCCTCCTCTTTGTTTAACAAATGAAATGCTTTTCCACCTGAGTGGGCAAAAGGAAAGAGCTGATGCTTCAATATGACAGAAAGGTTGCAGAAGAGACAGAGAAGATGATGTAGATAAATAAAAGGTGACCCCGGCTTGCCCTTGATTTTTGATGTGTTAAACTAATATGAAGATTTTCAGCTGTTGAACAGCAGGGCTTGCCTTTTTTAGCATAGTATAGTGTTTTAGATAGTAAAATAACCTGACAGACCCATTAATTGGCTCAACTTCCCTGTGTTGACGCATTTCCTATTGAAGCAAGACACTTTAAGTGTATTTTACGGTAGAGAAACCATACTGTGCTACTGATGTTAGTCAAAGGCAGTTGTTATGAGCATTGTTAATCTAGAGAGCATTTGATTGGGCAAAAATATTTGCATTGACACTGAAATGTACTTTATGGACAACATCTAAAACACAAGCATTTTGCACACACTGTAAAATGATTTTTGCAGTACATTTTACAAGAAAATACCATGCCAGTCATTGTACTTCAAAATTTCACATTTAATTCAATGTTACTTGCCATTTTGCATTAACAACTTTAGAAATGTACAAAGGTCTGCAAATACTTACTGTAGGTTCATATAATGCTAATATTCATATAATGTATCGCGTACCTTGTCAGTGTCATGCGTTTTGCTTGGCCATTTGTTGTGATAAACAGGAAAGTGTGTTCAAGCGCCAGCAAAACAGTGTAAATAAATACTCTTTGTGAGAAGCAGTCAATAAGCAGAAGTTAAAAGCAGCTCGTAAGTGTATTAATTTCTTGTCTCAGTGTTTAGCGCAGTTGTCATTGCCTAGGAAACGCTTGTTTTGTTAACTGTGTGGAGACGTGCTGAAATCGCGTTTGGTCTTGTACTGTATCGCGTATCTTGTCAGTGTCGTGCGCTTTGCTTGGCCATTTGTTGTGATAAACAGGAAAGTGTGTTCAAGCGCCAGCAAAACAGTGTAAAGAAATATTCTTTGTGAGAAGCAGTCAATCAGCAGAAGTTTAAAGCAGCTTGTAAGTGTATTTATTTCTTGTCTCAGTGTTTAGCGCAGTTGTCGTTTCTAGGAAACCCTTGTTTTGTTAACTGTGTGGAGACGTGCTGAAATCGCTTTTGGTCACGTACTTTATCGCGTACCTTGTCAGTGTTGTGCGCTTTGCTTGGCCATTTGTTGTGATAAACAGGAAAGTGTGTCCAGCTGAATTCAATTTGAGTTTTGTTAAACTAATTAAAAAGAAGCTTAGTATACCGCGGCAGCGGTCGCGGCAGCCCTCATATGAAGCTCTCCTCATGTGAAGACCGAAGAGTGTAAAGACCATTGACTCTACCCTTTGACTCCACCGAGCAGGGAGACTGGCAAGACACATAAGTATCGCTTCTGAATCATTCTCTTTCCTACTACTTGTTCCCCTTCTGTTTTCAGTTTTTATAACCAATTCTTACTATGTGTTTCCAGATCCCTACTATCACTACCACTCGCAAACCATGCATCACACACTGCAATCTTAACAACCTGTGCACTTTGCCTATGTCTACTAATACACTACTTTCTTTTTCTATTGGTCTCTGGAATTGCCAGTCTGCTGTAAACAAAGCAGATTTTATTACTTCTATTACAAATCATTCAAGACTAAACCTCATGGCCCTCACAGAGACGTGGATCAAACAGAGACAATGCTACCCCTGCAGCACCTAAAATAATTCTGAGGTACTGGTCTGCTTATCTCTAATGATTGGAAATTTAATCCTTTACCATCTCTGAGTATCAACAGCTCCTTTGAATCACATTCAGCCACTATTACCCACCCTCTTAAAATCCATTTTATAGTTGTTTATCGACCCCCAGGACCACTAGGTAACTTTGTGGAATAATTAGATGTGCTGCTCTCAAACTTTCCTGAGGATGGTATTGCCCTAGTTATGCTTGGAGACTTCAACATCCACCTAGTTAAACCTCAGGCTGCAGACTTCCACATCTCTGCTTGCTTCTTTTGATCTCAAGTGAGTATTAACTGCGGCTACTCACAAATCAGGCAACCAACTGGACCTTATTTACACACGACACTGCTCCACTGATCATGTGCTCGTTACTCCACTGCACACCTCGGATCACTTCCTCCTCACTCTTAACCTCAACATGGTTCCTGACACAACACATACCCCTACACATGTCACTTTTCGACGTAACCTACGCTCTCTCTCATCCTCCCGGCTATCTGCTATGGTTTCATCTTTGCTTCCTTCCCCTGAACAGTTATCATCTCTTGATGTTAACCGTGCTACTGATAGTTTCTGCTCCACTCTTACATCTTGTTTAGACACTGTCTGCCCCTTGTCTTCCAGGCCAGCTCGTACCACCTCTTCTGCCCCTTGGCTATCTGATGTTCTCCGTGAGTATCGTTCTAAGCTCAGAGCTGTAGAAAGAGTATGGTGCAAATCACAAAATCCTACTGACCTTAATGTATATCGATCACTTCTCTCTTCATTCTTTGCTAATGCCTCCACTGCTAAAACGACATACTATCACAACAAAATTAACAATTCGCCTAACTCTTGCATGCTCTTTAAAACATTTTCCTCCCTCCTTCATCAACTCTAACAGCTGACGACTTTGCCACATTCTTCATTAATAAAATTACAAACCTCAGTGCACAATTTGCCACACCACAAACTGTCAAAAACATCTTACCAGCAAACATACACTCGTTTTCATCCTTCTCTCCACTCTCTGAGGCAGAAGTCTCTAAACTCATCCTTTCCAATCATCCTACTACTTGTCCGCTTGATCCTATTCCATCTCATCTCCTTCAAGCCATTTCTCCTGCCGTTGTACCTGCACTCACTCACATCTTTAACACATCCCTTCACACTGGTGTTTTTCCCTCAGCATTTAAACAGGCTCGTATAACCCCACTTCTTAAGAAACCCACTCTTAACCCAACTCTTTTAGAGAACTACAGACCGGTTTCCCTTCTACCTTTCATTGCAAAAACACTTGAACGAGTTGTGTTCAACCAAGTCTCAGCCTTTCTCACACAGAACAACCTCCTGGACAGCAACCAATCTGGCTTCAGAAGTGTACATTCGACCGAGACTGCCTTGCTTTCAGTTGTTGAAGCCCTAAAGACTGGCAAGAGCAGCTTCCAAATCTTCTATACTTATTTTGCTGGATCTGTCTGCTGCTTTTGATAAGGTGAACCACCAGATTCCCCCGTCGACCCTATTGGAATGGCATCTCAGGAACCCCACGCCAGTGGTTTGAGTCTTACCTCTCAGATAGGTCCTTCAAGGTATCTTGGAGAGGTGAGGTGTCCAAGTCACAACATCTAGCTACTGGGGTGCCTCAGGGCTCAGTACTTGGACCACTTTCTCTTCTCGGTCTACATGGCATCACTAGGTTCTGTCATTCAGAAACATGGCTTTTCATATCACTGCTATGCTGATGACACTCAACTCTACCTCTCATTCCATCCTGATGATCCGACGATAGCTGCTCGCATCTCAGCTTGTCTAACAGACATTTCTTGTTGGATGACTGACCATCACCTTCAACTCAACCTGGCTAAGACAGAACTGCTTGTGGTTTCAACAAACCCATCACTTTATCAAAATTTCACCATCCAGTTAGGCTCATCAACCATAACTCCTTCAAATACAGCTAGAAAACCTTGGAGTTGTGATTGATGATAAGCTGAATTTCACCCCCCCCCGCAAACCTCAGACCAAAAGATCCAACATTAGGAAGATCAGGCCTTTCTTTCAGAACATGCAACACAACTCCTTTTTCAATCTCTTGTTCTATCCAGGCTGGACTATTGCAATGCTCTCTTGGCAGGTCTTCCAGCCACTTCTATCAAACCTCTACAATTAATCCAAAATGCCGCTGCAAGATTAATCTTTAATGAGCCGAAAAGAACGCATGTCACACCTCTGTTCATCAATTTGCACTGGCTACCAGTAGCTGCTCGCATTAAATTCAAGGCATTAATGTTTGCCTACAAAACCACCACTTCTGTGCCTCTAGACACTTACATTCTGCAGTGACGCGCCGGGCGGCGTATTATTGTGCCATCTCAAAGGGGCACAAAATCACTTTCACAGACTTTTCATTAACTGTTCCCTCCTGGTGGAATGACCTGCCAAAATCAATCCGAGCAGCTGAGTCCTTAACCATCTTCAAGAAACGACTAAAAACACATCTGTTCCACCTTTATTTGACCCTCTAACTCTAACACTTTCTATTCTATTTTAATTCTACTTTATCTATATTTATCTTTTTATTTTTTAATTTAAAAAAACAAAACAAACACTAGCTCAGGCTGTACTTAACTTTTTTTTCACATAGCACTGGTGCTATAGAGGTTGAAAGTTTTGTAGCACAGGCCAAAAATTTGTAGCACAAGTATAAAACGTCTGTTATTGTGTCTGAAAACAAACACAAGTAATGAAGTTCATCACTTAAACAGGCACTGATGTTCCATACAGAGCACAAAAATACAAACCATCACAAAAATTGTTTTTAGACAGTTTTTTCTTGAAAAAAAAATAAAAAAATAATTTGCTAAAAATAGAAGAGTGCAGAAACATAACACCTCTTACCTTAACAAAATATAAAATAAAAAAGATTGGCAGACATTTAGGCCAAAGTGAGCAAAATAAGAAATCTTTGTCAATGTTTTATCTTGTTATAAAATTAAGAACAAAGATATACATTAAGCAAATACCATATATACAAATAAAACCAACATCTCTAGGGTTCTGTAGTAACCATGGTTCCCCGAGGAGAACGAGACTGCTTCAGAACACGGTCACGCCAGGGCGTTCCGCAAAGCGACTTCGATGCAGCTGTCAAATCCGTCCAATGGAGCCGAACGGCACCACGGGGTGACGCAACACCAGAAAGCATAAAAGCGCATATCCAGCAAGCGTCAAACCAGCTTCGATAATTAGCGCCTCAGGGAGTAGGGCAAAGATACTCAGCTTCTCGTTCCCTCGAGGAACCATGGTTAAATACGTAACCTGAGATGTTCTTCTTCAGGAACTCGAGCTGCGTCGAAGTCGCTTTGGGAATACCCACTGCGCCATACTACCAAGTCCCTACCTGTGTGTGTATCTTGCGAGCACGTCACGAAGAGAGAACTTGGGAACCTGGTGTAGATGCCAGGTGTAGGTTGTAAAAACTGACAAAAGTGTGCGGAGAGGACAAGCCCGCCGCAGCACAAATGTCCTGCAAGGCCACACCCAAGTTGAATGCCTTGGAGGCCGCCATACTCCTGGTCAAGTGCACTCTGACCCCTATAGGTGACAGGAGGCCAGAGGACTCGTAGGCTAGTGAGATGGCCTCAACCACCCACCTACTCATAGTCTGCTTGGTCGGCCGGAAATCCCTTCTTTGGCGGACCAAACAAACAAAAAGCTGATCTGCCTTACGCCACGGGACAGCTCTGTGTGCGTAAGCGTCCAGTCTCGAACTGTACCAGCAGATAAAAAAAAAAAAAAAAAAAAAAAAAAAAAGAAAAAAAAAAAAAAAAAAAAAATAAGCCTTCTTGGCCTACTTCCTGGTACGGAGGAGGACAGAATGCCTGAAGTACTATGGTCCCTGGTGAAGAAGTGGGCACCTTAGTGACATACCCGGCCCTCGGGTAAAGGATTGCCCTAACCATGCCTGGAGCAAATTCTAGGCATGAAACAGAAAGTGCCTGAAGATCCTCGATTTTTTTAGTGAGGAAATAGCGAGGAGAGAGATGGTCTTGAGCCTGAGCAACTTGAACAAAACTTCTTCTATGGGTTCAAAGGGAACATTGCATAAGCCCTCCAGAACCACAACCAGGTCCCATGAGGGCACCTTAGTGCTCTGTATCGGCCTCAGCCTCAGGGTGCCACGGAGGAACCGAGTGGCAAGTGGGTGTCTTCCCAATGATTGACTACCCAGAAGGGTGTGGTAAGCAGCTATGGCCGCCACGTATACTTTCAGAGTGGAGGGAGATAATCCTGCGGAGAATCGCTCCTGCAGAAAACTCCAGAACTGTACCAATTGGCCAGTTGACTGGGTCCTGCAGTCGCTGACCGCACCATGAAGCAAAAAGTTTCCACTTCAAGGCATACTGTTTCCTAGTGGCGGGAGCTCTGTACTGGAGTATAGTCTCAACAACCTCATTTGAGAGACCAGATGCTAGGAGCTGTCCCCCCTTAGGGGCCATGTCCACAGCTTCCATAACTCCGGCGGGTGCTAAATGGCACACCCCTCCAGAAACGTAGGAGATATTTAAAATAATCCATGTGATATCAGGGGTTCAACCGTAATATTACGAAGCTACGAGAATACTTTTTGTGTGCAAAATAAAACAAATAATGACTTTATTCCACATTTCGTCTCCTCCGCGTCACTCTACAGATCTCCTTGCTACGTTTCTGGACGTTGATCGTGGCAGTACCCTTGCCATCTATGGGAGGGTCAGAGAGCTCTCAGAATGCATCAAACAATCTTTAATTTGTGTTCTGAAGATGAACGAATGTCCTACGGGTTTGGAACGACATGAGGGTGAGTAATTAACCCTCTAAGTGCCAAAGTCGCAAAATTGCGACAAGACGCCATACTTAATCAAATAGACTGTAGTTCCTAATATGGTGTAATAGCTCATTTGTATTCCCTACCACTAGATGGCAGACATGTAGTACTTCAATTCTAGACCAAAATTACGTCACATTCCAAAGTGTTTGAGGAAATAGCAGAGCAAGTGAGCTATTGTGTCATTGATGTGGAAGCAGTTCAGTTCATAGCATGCGAGTAATTTGTGAGATTTGTGAGAGAAAATCACCAAATGGCTAATAAAAAGTTGTACCGTGCAGATGTGTTGCAAATGTTATTAACCGATTCTGACTCTGAAGGGGAATATTTGCCTTTTGGAAATGACGCTCGTCTAATAATCGCGCTTCTCCCAGTACATCTTTGCAGAGCAATGTTGCCGCCGTGCAAGGTGAGAGTGTTCACGAAGCACAAACAAGTGATCATTTCGACCCTTTGCCCAACGGGGATGGGGGTGGCAGGGCAATATCTATTATTATTATTTATTTTCATAATTTCTGATGAACTGATCAAAAAGTAGGCTACTGTTCACATGCGTTTTACTACTGTATAGTATAGTAATATAGTAATAATTTAATACTTTCTCCTGTTTTATTGTTGGTTTCCTTTTTTCTGATCATTTGTAATGAGGATAAAAAGACAAAAAAAAACATTAAAATAAGTTCAAACATCAATTCAATATCTAATATTTCCTGAATATTATGAAATTCAAGATGGCCCCTGATGATGTCATAACATGCAAATTAGATTCTTACTTTAAGCCCTTTGCAAGCCACAAGCTTTTGAAATCTTTATGTCAAAATCCAGCTTTTTCCAAAAAACCCTGGCGCCTAAAGGGTTAATGACAGAATTTTTGGGTGACCTAACCCTTTAAGAGAGTTCTTCTAAGAACTTGAAGTATTTTAGAAATCAAGGTAATGGAGTCGACTCTTGATTCTCAATTCCTCAATCAAATAATTGATTCGTATAGGATTGACTCCCAACTCTCCCCATGATCCATTTGTTTCGAACCACTGATATAATGTATTAACTAACCTTGTCCTAACTTCGCTCCACTGAGAGCCTCTTTGGCGCTCCCAAAGCCCAACTCTCGACACACAACGGTGGCAGCCCTCAGGTTCCAGTTATCATCGCAGACCGTTCCCCAAACTCCATTCTTCAGCACTTCCACTCTCCCTTCACCGATATTCGCACCTCCCCGCAGACGAACCAAGGGTTGCTGCAAAATCAGACGGAAGAAATTAGCAGGATGATCAATCCACACACCTTCAGTGACCTGTGTTTGTTCAGTCTAGCTCTCTCTGTATATGAATCTGATCCAGCAAGGGTACTACCATGATCAACGTCCAGAAACGTTCAGCCTTTTTCGGATATATTTTTTCCCCATCCCTTATATAAACACACTCACTTTAGATGTCTGGAGTGTGTTTCAATATTGTGCAATCTTTTTTTCTTTGAAAAGAAAATGTGATTTAATGTACTACATGACTGAAGTGTCACTATGATATCCAGGCTGTACAAACATGATGATCCACAGGAAACATAATGGAAGAGGAAGCAATTCTTTCCAGAAATGTGAGTAAGAGGCCGACAGATGAGGGAAAACAGACTCGCCAAACATTCCACAACCAGAAATCATCTCTGAGAGGGACTGTAAACCTAGCATTCAACATTCAGCCTTCTACAGACGTTTAGAATTTAAAAAATGGAAAATTAATTTGCACGTGTGCATTAGTACAAACAAGTAGTCTGTGAAGCTAACCGCAAACAGCTGATGGTAGATAGTCAAAAATACATTTTCATTCATTATATCATTGCAGAGGACAGTGCAGATTCTTAGGAAAGCTATTTTTATTCCAGTGTCACTTCTTACTTTCCTGCTAAGCAGCGCTAGTAGCATGAGGCTGCTAATGCAAACTTCATTTTCTGAATGTTGTTCATGTCAATGACTCATTATTGTCCGTAATGGATATTTTCTACAAAGTTTAAGGCCATAATATATTATAAAATAGCACAATATTGTTGCTTCCCTTATGAAAATTAACCATGGTTTTACTACAAATAAAACCAAAAAACCATGATTAATATAGTTATTAATTACCATAATTAACCATGGTTTTGCTACACTAATCATATAGTTTAACCATGGTATTTGTAGTAAACTGTGGTTATGCAAATGACATCAATATGGCAAAAAATCATGGTCACTACACTTTTACTACAATAAAACTATGGTTAATTTTTATAAGGGTTGTTTATCAGTATAAACATGTGATTGAGTGAGCCCAGTGCTAACTGGTTCATAAGGAAAACCCTCATGAAAGATGATTAGAAATACATTTTCCTGCTGGCACTGTAGATTCTTAGGAATGCTGTTTTCATTCTATCGTAACTCTTTTTTGTTGTTGTTGAGAAGCACTAGCGTAATCATGAGACTACTAATGCTAACATCATGTGCTGTTGATTGTACATGCCATGAATTACTATTTTCTACCAGTTGAATATGTTCTAGAAAGTCTAAGGCCATACTTTTAAATAGTATATTATGGCTTGTTTATCAACTGTCTGTCTGTGAGCCCAATGCTATCCAGAACGCCTTATCAAAGGCAATCATGAATGACTTTTCTTTTGCTGATGACACTGTAGATTCTTATGAAAACTATTTTTATTTCAGTGTCACTCCTTATTTGGATGCTAAGCAGTGCTAGTGATTACACTACCAACCTCTGGTCTGTAAGCCTTGCGGAAGCCAGTGGAAGATGAGGAGGCAAAAGCTCTTCCAGGCACACAGCTGACCACCACAGGCAGGCCACGTCCACATGTGCCGTTCCGCTTGGGCTCCAGGGCTTTGCCCAGCCTACAGCTGGACAGGTGGGCTTCATTTCCTGTGCAGTTCACTGAGAACCCCCAGTAGTTCTTTTTCTTACGCATGGACAGTGATCTGTGAAACAGAGCCACGGATAAAGATCAGTTGTGCTACAAAACAATTAATAATGGAATTAAATATATATTTCAGATGCTACAAAATAATTAATAATGGAATTAAATATATATTTCAGAAATGTACTTCTTGTTTAGGAGGATATCACAACCATAATTCAGAGGGACGTGTTATGACTACTATAGGGACATTGCCTGTGGCAGTACTGCTGTGCTAACTCAAGAAAACATGACATTTCCAATGATTCCACAGTACAGAGAAAATCCTAGATCAGCAAGGGTCACCAAACATCTTGACTCAAACAATCTGTGAAGCCTGCAGGTTTCCTTTCCTCCAGATTAGGAAATCATTAAACACTCATTTAATGAGCACAGCATGTTCTGAGTTCAATATAAGTCTGTTCAAATCTGTGAGCATTTCCTGATATCTCAGTTGCATTTTTGGTACTAAACGTTGACTGTGGTGTAAGGCAATGCCATTTATGATATCCTACTCATTGCAAAACTGCATTTCTCAATGGTATTAAAGGCCCAGACTTAACATAAATGGACTGCCACTGAGGAAAAGTGAGGTCACGTGGCCAGTGGCTTAAAAACTGGGCCTTTATGAAATGTTCCAACAAACAAACAAACATAGACAAACCTCATCTTTAAATACTTTCTTTAGTATGTTGCTTAGTTTAGAAATAAACCCATGAATAGATGTAAAAAACCCAAAATTTTCTGAACATGTCCTGGAATGTTTTATTTTTTAGAAACGTATACAAATATATAGACGCTGGCTATGAACTTTCGTGTGTTATAGTGTGTTTTGGTGTGCAAATGTGGTTAAAACACACTCAAGTGATAATTTATAGGCAGTTTTACAATAAAATGTCCTTAACAGAGTTACAGTGGAAACACAATGTTTTCTGCTAGATGGGAAACGGCCAAGAATTATGTTGGGAAACAATCTGGCCATGATTCACTTGGGGAGGCGTTCACACACAACTGAGGGCTAAATAACTCTTGTTGCATGGTAACTTTACATTTTACAAAGCTGATGTTACTTTTGGGGAAACCCTAAAATCTCTGTGTGTGTCTGCTTTCTTTCTTGTCTGTTTTTTCTTAATTTTTATTGCATCCTATCACAAAGGCCTGAAAATGTATCTTTTTTCAAAGGGATCAAATTCATGTTTAACTCATGGTCTTTTGTCATACAAAGAAAAACAGTGGATACTTTTCCTTACTTGTAGACTTTGTTGTTGTACTTCTTCTCTCCGGGGAATCCGTACATTCCACAAGTGACTCGGCTGTTCAAGGGGGTCCACTGCTCATCGCAGATCTGCCTCCATTTGCCCCGGTCCTTAATCTCCACATAGCCTTCCATGACGGGTATGCGCTTGAGATGGGATGAAATGGGTCTTATACGGATTTCTTCCACCCGTTCTTCAAGAGTCTGGTGAGGAAAAAAACAAAAGAGCACTTTATCAGTCAATATTCCCAGAATGGATCAGGTCACTTTCTCGTGTAGCTGTAAATTACTTGGGGAAAGTTCTGGAGATGTTCCAGTTACTGTTTTAATCAGAAGAGTGTCTTCTACTCATTCAGGGTGGAATCTGAGGGCCACACCGAGGAGGAAGATAATTCATGACTCACTTATGACAAAGCTGACCAGATACAGTTTATAAGACAAGGCCAAAGTTGGAATTTGACCAAAAACCTCACTTCAATATCTCTCAAAACATTCTTAACCAGTCTTACGGTGGTCATCCTAGATTTTGATGAGCTATGTTCGACCTTCATGAACTTTCATTACAGTAACACATGAATCTGTCATCTAATCCGTTCAGTTACAGGAATCTTATAGCTTGGAGGAATATTAACTGTTATAAAATTCAAAAGTATCTTTGCTAGCTCCAAAAAATACCCTCACATGTGCCCTCACGAGGGCTGTTTGCCATGATATCAACTGAATGGAATGTTTTAGATGTGTAAACCCAGTAATGCTGTATTACTAACGGGGAGGTGGTTACCAGACATGTTTCAACTGACCACGGTAAACATAAGACGAAGATTGTGGCTTCTAATTTAATGTCCACGTGTGTGCATGAAAGAAAAGAGGGAGAGAAAGTTGGCCAATGGGATAAAGCCAAAGGAGTGTGGAGGCCTCGCATGGAGACGCAGAGTGAGCAGAAATGTTAAATGTAAATATTACTATATAAAGGCCAGACCGATGGGTTGGGTATGGTTTAAGTGGGCTCTCGAGTCAGACACATCACTGTTTGCTTAAGCACTGGAAGTCTGGAGGAAACCAAAGAGCTGAGTGTTGAAGCTGAGGGTGTGAACCGGGGTCATCCAGCCAGATGTGAGGAAGAGCCTACGCCTGTTGCCTGATAGCATGACCTCCGCCTAAAGAAATCAGACCAGACACCTTCCACTGCATATTTTTATACCAAAGAGCCACCCTGTTTGATCAATCTCAGGTTTTGCCCACATACGAAATTCAGAGGTTGATCTACTATGATGGCACAGGTACATTTGAGCTTGCTGATGGAAAATACAGTTCATAAACCCTCATATTTATATATACAAAACATGCCTTGCAGGTGTTGGGTATTACATCAAGCACCCTTTAAGGGATAAAATATCAGGCTAACAAGGAATGTTCTCTGTTCATTATATTTGAACCAACAATTTGTGCCTTGTGAAGCTTGAAGAATGTCTGGTCCATGACTCGACATGCAGTGACCAACAATGAAGGCAATGTTGTAATCTGCCTGACTGATAGGATGACAAGTTCGACAGGAGCCATCAATACTTCAAATCCAAGGTTTTGTTTTGGGGAAATTCCTAGAGACGCAAAAGAAAACTGACCCTATTGAGCTCACTTAACCGTAAAACACTTTGAATTCACATGAAAGGTATTTTTGTGTTCCTGTAGCTCAAGGTCTTGTGTCCGATTCACAGTGAACACAGATAAAATGAAATAAATTAAATGAAGCAAGCAACTGCTTCCAACAGTGCTCTTCACCTCATGCAAAAAGTTAAAAAGATGTCTGACATTGTAGGAAATAACAGTAAAATACTGAATAGTGCCAGAAACCCATTAGCCATCAAGATTGCAGTTCAGGTCAAAGTAAATCTCTATCAGAAGTCTGTCCAAAATACGTTTCGTGAGGTACCTAAATATTTTTTTTTTTGCTATTCTGAAATATGTCACTACAGCACTACATTTTTAAAGAGGTTTATCAGATTAAATCACTGTTAATAATCTAAATGTGTAAATGTGTACGTGTACAACCAAATAGACGTCATCTTTCATTCAGTCACATCACCTTTACTTCATGACGTGTGGGCTTTTTTTTAGGAATAATAACTGACAAAGAGATCTTTGAGACTGCAAATGCTGTCTGTCAGCTCATATAGACCAGTATGTCCGAGACATACGCACTTACAGTCATTCATATAAGTGAGAAATTCCCACATCTGACTGCGTTTAACAGTGAGAGGTCCATGTGTAAACGATGGAAACGGTAGCAGTGAGACTGCATGAGGGGAAGCCCCTCCAAGTCCAGACATTCCTCAGTAGCTGAGGTGCCAGCTGGGACAGAACCACCTTCTTTTCACGTTCATGGAATCCAGATATCAAAATATTTACATGCTGTTAATGTTCCTCCGTAGGGCTTCTCGATGTGGGCAAGGGAGAGGTGACGGTGTCTGGTACAGTCATGCAGTCAAAATCTCCTTTCTTATTCACTTCCTGCCTCGTGTTTCACGTTGGTCCTCCACGTGCCTGTTCCAGGGACTCGGAGTGAAAACACTTGTTGATTGTGCAGGTTTGTGGTTTTGAGGAACGTTCGAGGGAATTTTAGGCACTTTTTGAGGAAGTAAAGGATAAAGGGGGAAAATGTGAGGGGTGGATGAATCCAGCTGGTATACTGATTCTTGCTGAAGTAATCTCCATGAAAGAGGCTACACGGAAAACATCTGGATTCCTTCCACCACTACAAAACTGAACATATGTACAAACTATCATTCCCACCCCCCAAAAAGCAAGACGTTTTTTTTCATTCCGACACTCTCAAACACCACACACAGAACTTGCAGAAGATATTCACACCACCACTCCAAAGCCAGCCTGTCTGTGAGGAATGCCATTTTTAGACCGGCTTTTGTCTTTAGG
>JADLZN010005434.1:0-166849 GCA_018155175.1 Sinocyclocheilus anophthalmus
TATTGTTATAAAGTGCTATTTAAATAAAGGTGACTTGACAACAATTTTCTATTGAATCAGTGTTCACACTGGTCACTGAGTACAAGAGAGGCGAGGGGGTGGAAACAGATTATCTGTTCAAGAATGCAAGTCAATGGCAAAACTTGTGCTGAAGGCTGCTGCATTTGAGGCATGTGGCATTTGACAATTACATAAAAATATCAAATGTTACATAAATAGATAATTTCCAGTGTATTAAATGAGACAAACTCATTGATAATAATAATTATTTTTAAAAATGGATATGAACAAAAAAAACAACAGCGAAATGAATGTAATAAGCCATTTAATAATGTGTTGTGACTTAGCCTCAGTGAGTACAAATATTACAAACAGGATCTATATTATGTTTTAAGTGCTTTATAGTGTTCGAGAAATGTGGATATTTATCAAAAAAAATATTTCACTGACAAAAATAATTTCATTATATTCATTTAGTAGGTTATATCGTTAAAAATTTAAATTTGTCATGTTTTTATTTTCTAATCAGTCTTTAAAACCCAATAATGCCGGTGGGCAGCTAATTAGACTTTTTTCTTTCCATAAATAGAAAAACAAGAGGAAAAACAAACAAACAAAAAACTCAGCGACAGGTTTTTACTTTACTTTGAACTTCAAAAGCAAAGTATAAAATATTTTAGGTCCTAATGCCCACGTTTCGACATATGTTCAACATTATCATATCAGTCACACTTTTCCTAACATTTACTCTTTAACCTTTTTTTAAAAATCTGACGAAACACAGGTCGGATGTGTACCGTCCAGTCTGAACACGTCATCACATGTCTCGGCCAATGGAAATGTAGGCGTGAGTGTATTCGCGCCTCAGATTGGTCAAAAGTTTCTGTTTCAACAGAGACGCGACATAAATGTCAACATCGATGTTGTAAGCCTGAAAAAGAAACTCAAACAAGCGAAGACAGGAGCTTAATTCAGATCCGGAAGACGAACTGTTCACGTAGTGTGATAATTGAGTATGGTGGACAGTGTTTACCGTACACGCTCTCTCGGTGTAGGTGTAGTTGGTCTTCCTGATCAGTATGCCGACGGTAAAGCAGCGAAAGTGTGGCAGCTGTACATCGGAGACACTCGGAGCAGGACAGAGGAGTACAAGAGCTGGGTGCTGTCCCTGCTCAGAAAACATGGGGTTCAGAAGGTGCTGGATGTAGCCTGCGGCACAGGGTATGACCTAAATTAAGTAATAATGATAATAATAACTTCTAAAATTCAAACTCTATGGCTGCACATAGTATTTAGCCTTAGGTTTACTCCAGACTGGCTGCTTGCTTTGTGGTTTACTCAACTCCCCTCTCAGAAATCTGGGGCATGTTGTTGGGCATTGAAGCAGAGGGCTTTTTGGCTGAATTACACAAAGGCTGTGTTGCTGCAAGAGTCATGTCTGCTTGTGTTATTTGTCAGTGGCAGGTAGGTGTGTGTGTGTGTGGGTGTGTGGGTGTGGGGTGTGTGTGTGTGGGTGTGTGGCGATAGATAGATAACAAACAGCACATTGCTGATTGAATGCCAAAAACGGTTGCTATGTGACACCACCAAAAAATAGCTTGTTAAAAATCTATTGTCGGCTACGCCTATAAGAGGTAATAAGCCTACCCTGCAAAAAAATAAAAACGGTCGGTGAGAAAGTTACAAAGTAAGATTTTGCTACACAGATAGCCACTTGAAATGATTGCTTCTGCCAATGACCATGCACACAATACACTTGTCTAATAATCTCTGCTGCTGCGGCTGGGCAGTGCTGGTAGAGTGGGATTTGGGCAAGGCCGGATTTTATGCTCGGCATCTAGGCACATGCCAGCTCACTCATCAGGGGGGCCCAAACACAATGAAGAGAAATATAATATTTTTTTGTTATACTATGGGATATCTACAAAAGGTAAAAGAACCAAAACCCCAGAAGACAAATATTACGTTAGGGTAAAAATGACAAACTATTTCCATGTCTTCCACCTTTTTGTAGGCTACGGAAATCACGCTTTCTTTCTCCCGAGCTCTCTCAGAAGCCTAAGAAGCATCTCTTAGTCAAAAGCGGGAGGGTTTCTGTGAAGCAGTTCAACTGAAAGATTCGCTATTAGTAGACGCTGCTGCTGAGAGATGCACAGACGCAGGTATTCACACGCGCTTAATCTCTCTCTCTCTCTAAAAACTGCATTAGCCTGCATATCAATGGCTCAATGCTCTAAAATGACATTAGGACTTTTGCAACGGAAGGTTTGGGATGAGGTGCGTAAGAAATTACTTGAACACATTCATGACAGATGTCTTGAAATAAATCATCTGAACAATGAACAAATGAGGTGGTTGTGACTCTAGGCCATTAGAATTATTAGAGAAATAATGCACTCCCGAAAGTGGTATGGCCACGACGCCGGAGCCTATTAATGGAACGGTTCTCCGTTCTCAAAGAAAGAACTACATTCAATCTTTATTGGCTGATAATATTTACCAAAAGAAACGGTCGTAACACTGAACATAAGCGCTTTTTGTGATAGAAAACACTGTAACAGTTATCACCGATTACGAAATATTTTTGTTTGCTGTGGGTGTAATAATATATTATTGATAAGGAAGGGGCCCTCAAAAATAGTTGTGCCTAGTCCGATACGAGGTAAATCCGGCCTTTGTATTTGGCGGGCGTGTCTCAATTTGTAACTCAGCATAACACTGCAAGACCTGTTTTCCATTTAGATGAACTCCAGCCCAGACATTTGTATTCTCCACACAGGCATGTCTGTAGCAGATATTTAACCACATATCAATTTAAACTGCAAATCATTTGTTTAAAGTCAGCATGAAATGGAAATTGTGACCGACTTTTCTTCCCTAATGTGATGTATATCCAAGTGAATCATCTTTTACAAGAACTATAGGTCAGGACTTCATCCATTTGGAATTGACTGAATCAAAGAAAGTTGTTTTGCAAACTAAATGGAGGCAGATCTGAATGCAAGTTGTTAAGTTTGTAGTCAGTGATGAGTGAGAAGTGCGGGAGGGGGAGGATTGAAACTCGTGCTGGCATGGACAGCCGTATTGCCAGGCTTACAGTCCAATAGCATGTCAGTAAGAAAATGCGTTATGAGGGAATAAAAGGGCACATTAAACAAAAACCAAAAAAAGAAGACGGAATGTCCATTTTGATGCATGGTGGCTTTAAGTAAGAAATACGGGTCAGTAACAGTGCGATGCGTTTCGATAACTGCCCAAAGCTGGATGTGTGAGTAGGAGAAAAAGACCTTGACAAAGCATGCAACACTCTGCGTTTATAAAGGCTGTTTCAAAGCTCACTATTTGTGCATTTGGTCATTAAAGTTCATGCGTTCACTGAAGTCATTGGTGATGTACATATATCAATGTAGTAGAACTGCCAAGCGATAGCGGTTTGCTAAAATTGATAATTATATTACACCATTAAATATAACTAGCTTATTCCTCTTTGCATTATAAGCGACATCATTCTGTTCTCTTAATTTAGTCAGCCTTACGCCTTAAAAAGTAGAAAATAGCTGCTTAGCTGTGTTGAAAGTTGTCCAAGTCAAAGTAGAAGCAGACGTAATGTTAAGTAATTCCATTAAAGTGCTTTGAGCATCTTAGAGCAGGAGGTTGGCAAATAGAATATTAGACACATTGAAAGATTAGTAGATTAGTCCAAGTGTAGTGTACAGTGAATATTAACGCACAAAAAAAGCTGAATGAAGTCTGAAATGTCTGCTGGTGGAATGAATGCCCGTTTTTCTTCACACATCTGAAGTATAGTGAATCATGGGGTTCTCGAATTTTCTGTTTCACTATCAACGGCATGAAATCTAGTTCCAGACGCTGCTCGTACAGAGATACTCACTAGTCACTTGATAAACAACCGTATATCACAAGAAGCTCAAAAGCTTCCTGACAACCAGCGGTGGTCAAATAAGAGTTTTTGGTTGTACACAGTGAGAGATAATATTATTATTACTTAGACAGTAGAATGTGTTACGCAAAATAATAATAATAAGTCCAATAGTTGCAGTTAAAAAAAATAAGCAAAGGTGTTGCAGTTTTCTTCATGTGTTTAACTCACCAGTAACCTCCTGTCGTAGACTTGTTGCCAAAAAGTAAAGAATGGACATTTTTCTCCATTTTATGCTGAAGTTCTGAAGCAGAAAGTAACGGATTCTTCAAGGAGTAGCGGAAAGGAGACTACGGTTTCCGTTTTAACCTGTTGGAAAACATGTGACAGTTTTTTTGACTTCTCCATTTGCTCAACTAGCAAAAAGAAAAAAACACGGCTTCAGGAAGAAAGAGAAATCAGCAGGAGAGAGTGAATCATGAGAAACAAGGTCGAGTTTACAGTCACTCCACTGCTGTTGTATTAAAAACAACCCTCACAGCGTTATATGTACTTAGGCAAAGGTAATCGATAATTTAAAATATAGGATATGTCAATGTAAAATTAATACTTTAAAAATACTTGTACCAAGGACAGGTTCGATGCTGAATTATAATGAAATGTCTTGAAGGAAAGAGTCTTTGAAAAGAGGTTTCCATTTGATTACCACGTTTTATAATAGTGTTTGGTAAATCAAAAAAAAACTGAATATTTTAAATAAACAAAAAAAATAAAACTACAAAATAAATAACATTTGAAAGGACCCTTTATTATTTTTAAATGTAACTTGTACTAAAATAAGTTGTATCGTTTATGATTTCCAAATAAAGGAGACTGATTTTGGTTACTTAAACAGAGTCATGGACATCAATGGCATAAAATGTTCCTGCTGCGCTCAGTGGTAGAGCATTGTGTAGCAGCGCGACAGCTCATGGGTCAATTACAAGGGAACACACATATGGTAAAAGTATATAGCCGAATGCACTGAGAAAGTGCTTGGATAAAAAGCGTTCCCTGAAGCACTGTAAGGCTTTGGTAAAAGAGTTTCTGCTAAAGCCATAAGTTAGATTGTAGTAAGTGGGTGTAATTATGAGGGGTCTCTAATATTCCCACGCAACCCGTAGTTCTAAGCATTGAACCAATAAGTTAGGTTTCTTAAATAAACTTGTGGTAAGGGATGAAAGTACTTGCATTTCTTTACATTTGGAATGCATTAGTTGCCCTATCGGAATTATACATAGTCATATAGGGGAGTTTCACTGAATGCTAGGTTGCCTTGTGTGCGTGTTTGCTGATGGTGGTGGGTGTGTGGTGGGTGTTATAAACAATATTTTTAAACTTGTCGCTTGCGATCATGTATATGATGTGCTAAAAAAACATTATTTTGTGTGGGTACGAAAGGGTTCTGCGGGTAAGGTTAAAATAAAACCATTATTCCACATCTGTACATTATTGTTTATCCTCTATGCCTCGCCTTTCTGAAATGCAACGATTTTTACAAAGCTCATCGGTCTGAATAAGCGAGGTGTGCTCTGATTGGCAGCTATCCAGTCCGTTGTGATTGGCCGAATACCTCAAAGGTGTGATGGAAATGTTACGCCCTTACCATATTGTGATGCCTTGTCAGGCCGGAGCGATGATTCAAAACATGAAAACCCATTATAAACAAAACGAGGCATTCGTTGCATCCAGTGAGGACATAATTACAGATTATAATGACTCATACTGTCTTTTTAAGCGTTGCGTTGCATCGCGCCGCATAAAACATAAAACCATGTCTGCATTTATAATCGGAGAAATGACAAACAACAAGACCTACTCTACCAGCGGTCAAAACGAGCATTGAATCATCAGTGGAAATCTTAATGAAAAAGGTTACTACAGTCTGTGGTCAGACAGGACGGCATTGTAGTATACTCTCAGGATCAGGAAAGTCTCCATAACAAAGGCTGCACACATTGAATTTTGGGTGAACTGTTCTGAACCAGGTTTGTGAAAAGACAACTTAAAACACTGATTTGTCGTGTCTCTTTTGGAGGCCAAAAAAGTAGTTTCGCTTTCACAACGAAAAACCCAGTGTCTCCACGACATGGCGGCGTCACAACAATACTACAGCGAGAAGTAAAAGTTACACCTTCTTTCTTTTGTGAACATTTGGGCGGCGTTATGCATATCTTACCACATCGTGACGTAGACATGCGGGGGCATGTTAGAATGAGCCATTTTAAGTAACCGTGGTTGACTCTTAACTTTTATAAATAATACTCTTTGGATTTGATACTTTATTCTTTGCAACTTTACAGATCTTTTTTTTGCACCAAGAGCTTGTAACACTCAAAGAGAAAGGAAAAATTTAAATGCATCATATGACCCCTTTAAAACTTGTTTTGAGCTTGTGGAATATCATAAAATAACATTAGGATGTGAGTAATTAACCTTTTTAAATTTAATATTTTACAAAATCTAAACTTATAAAAATCTAGTGTTCGAGTTTGATTCAAATGCAAAATCTGAGGGGGAAAAAAAGCAGTTATGACTGGCAATTCTCTTTTGAGCTACTAGGCATCTAGTGGCTAAACAATGGCATTACATTACTCTAGAAGCGCTCTGCAAGTGAACGTCGCTTTATCCCAAAGAGGCACAAAATCACTTCACAGACTTTTAAATTAAATGTTCCCTCCTGGTGAATGACCTGCCCAACTCAATCCCACCTTGCCGAGTTTCGAGGAGGAGTTGCGGGCGCGCTGCGAGCCGCTGAGTCCTTAGCCATCTTCAAGAATCGACTAAAAACACATCTCTTTCATCTTTCTAACTCTAACTCTAGCACTCTCTATTCTAATTCTATTCTTTAATTTTAAAAAAATTAAAAAACTTGCCCCTTTTAGACTTTAATCAGCAGGCTATAATATAATAGGTGGTTCTTTAAAAAAAAAAACACACACTTGCTTCTCTAATGTTTTTGTATTCTATTTGTTTTCTTTTTATTATACAATAAACAAAAGCAAAAAAGGCCTCTAACACTAGCTTGCTTTGTTTTTATTTATTATATAATTTTTAAAAAAACCTTGCTACGTGTACTACGTTAAGCTAACCGAGACTTGTTATAGCACTACGTATCATTGCTATTTTGTTGGTTTTGATTGCTTCCATTGTCCTCATTTGTTTTTTTTTTTTGGATAAAAGCGTCTGCTAAATGATAAATGTGCATACTGTATGGACTGATGATAATTTCCGGCCACGGATGCCTCTAGATTTTCCATGCGATGATGGAATTTAACACCCCGTGGCTCCTCCTATTAACATAACTGCACACTATGTTGAAGTATACTAAAATGTTTAGAAAGAAATATTATTTTAAATGATCATTAATGGATCATAATTATTGCACAAATTATATCATACCAGAAAAATCTCTAAATATTAAATATTATCGATTATATTATTGATCTAAAATACAGTACAGTTATTCAACTGATACAAAGTTACACTTAAGGTGTCTGGCCAAGGAGTAGTAAGGAATAACTGAGGGTTAAACTCAAGAAAAACATTAATGTTGTCACTTTATAAGTAAAGTGTATATACTGTAAAGTGTAGTCAGCATTGTAATCAATGCACATGCATTAACATTTACCAGAAATTCCTGGAAATATAGTGAAACTGTTGTCTATCCTGCCTAAACCGATTCAAACTCTGTTTTTCAACAGCTCTGATCAATACCACCAAGAGAGTCCAATCAATGCCTTCCTCCAATATGTTTTTTTTTTTTTTTAAGGGTGGATTCCATCATGTTGGTAGAAGAGGGATTCAAGGTGGTTAGTGTGGATGCCAGTGACAAAATGCTCAAATATGCTCTTAAAGAGAGATGGGAGAGGAGAAAAGAGCCCACCTTTGATAACTGGGGTAAGTGGAGATCCCTGTTTTGAGTGGGTGACTTTACTGTTATGTGAGAATCAGTTAAATGTTTCTTCATGGTCTGGGGTCTCATTTATAAACATTGTGTATGCACAAAATGGGTATAGAAATATCAGTAGCCCCTCACTGCAGAACAAAAATCCAGGGGGAGGGGTTGGATCCACATCTAGGGGGTGAAGATAGGTGGGTTTAGGGATCAGGGGGGGTGGAAACGGCAGTTTTGTCCAGATATTCAGGAAAAGACTAGAGATTCAGTGGCAATGTGTTCAACGGTATTTTTGAGACAAAATAAAAAAACCACAGGAAAAGTGAGGGGAAAGATAATTCCTCCAGCAACGGCTAGGGGATCCAATGAGGCAGAGACGAGACCGGACAACAGTCACAAGGAGCAACGGACTCACAGAGAAGCAAGAGTTCCTCACAAGAGTAACATGTGGTCCACAAGGGGCGTCCACTCACAGGGAATCATCTAGCAACGCAATCAAGCGAGGTGCAGCACACGGAGCCAGGAGAACACAGAAAACGAGAGGGAGCAACAAGATTCCGACCGTGAATGAACAACAGCAACTCAATATAACGGGTGCAGTGATCATCACCAGGACCCTGACGCTAATCAGCGATCATGAGGTTGCCAGCAACTCGGGGACGGCAAAAACACACACACACACAAAAATAAAAGGAATCCACAGACCTGCGAACCGTGACAGGTTTAGGTATATGTAAGGTGGGAGAAGTTAGATCTGGATCCAGACTCGCCCCCTGGATCTTGTGTTCTGCAATGAGGACCATCTCAAAATATGCGGTACGCAATTTCCGGCACATTACGGGATTTATAAACACTAACTTGGCTGAATAGGTACGGGACATTCTAGTACGCACCCTTTCCGGGAGTTATAAAGTAAGCAAGTAAACAGGACTTTTACCTCTTTCATTTGATTACTCATTTACTAATACATTCCACTCTCATTAATGGAAATAAGCACTGAAATTACATAAAATCATTACGCAGAAGTTAAACAAAAATTTAATGAATTTAGACATTTTTATAGTGGAATGTTGTGCCTTGATCAATTTCTGTGGTATGACTAATGACAGTGAGGTGTGCTATAGGTGCACAATAATTTATCTTTATACTAAACTGCACATCTTGTGTTATGAGAAAATATTTTTAGCGAGAACAGTGATCAATAATGTGCACTTACTTCCAGTGGCGTGTCCACAAGGGTGGCACGGGGTGGCAACTGCCACCCTTAAAATGAGCTTTGCCACACCAGTTGCCACCCCAAAGCAGCATATGGGATCGAAGTGCATTGAGAATGGAGCTGCGTGATTTTAACTGAAGCGGGGATCTTTTGAAAGTCGGAGAATTCTGGTTTTCGCTCGCTCTCAGAGTGCTCCACTACCGCTAAATCACTAGCACAATTAATGCCGAACCGTTTAAAACTAGTTCCGGAGGACTGCCGTATAGTAAGCGAACTACCGGTACAGACACATAACGGATTACTCACACACAGAAACAAAAAATATTGTCAACGCTGCCCTGCGATTTGTCAATAAAAATGCTTAGAAACAGAAAAGATATATCGAAAATATCTGTGTTTTGAAGTAATCAAAATCCACAGCTTCACTATTAATAGAGAGACGTTGCACAGACAGCAGGCTAATTTGACGTAATCGCGCTCTCACAAAGCATTAAAAGAAATGGAATTACTGGGAGTCTAGATGACTTAATAACCGATAGAGGACTAATAACTGACGAACTGTAGCCTACTATCATTTCATCCTTCAAACAAAATTCTGACTCAAAAAGCGCAATGACAGATTTAACTTTAATTCTATAACCTTTGAATCGTTTTGCACACACTTAAAGGAAACGAAAAACACATCTTTTTTTTTTTGGTATTAGCATCATCGCTCCATTATTAGTAATTTATTATTAGACCTTACTATTATCATCATTTGATCTTATTGATCTGCGCAAGGCTCTGTTTAATAGGCTACTTATCAGAGAACAACGCACGCCTGTAACAACATGTAGAAAATTCTGCGTGATCTGATGGGTTGAAGGAGTCTTATAAGAACAACTGTGGTTTACTAATCAAGCCTAGTCTCAATGTGTTTGTGTGTGAGAAGCAGTCTCTTTACTCATACATGTGTGTGGAATTGTTGTGTTGGTGACAATGTAAGTTCCTTTGATTTATGTGTAATGTGATTTTGTTATATTGAAGTATTTAGTATCTTTTGATCTTTATCCAGGCCAGTTGAAGTTGATTTAGACTTCATGTATGATTTGTGCTAATATGTTTGTGTCTATACTAATTGTTTCTATTTTCTTATGGGTTATCAGAAACCAACAATTGCCAGCACTTGTAACCATGGAAATGTCTACTCCTACTGGTTGAGAAAATAAAATGGAAACATGAGCTTGATGACTGAATGAGTTTTAATGGACTCGCCATTCCGGTAGCAATAGCCAAATCAGCCTAAGATTCTTTCCAGTTTTTTACATGGTCCTTCGAGCCAGAGAGGCTGCTAGAATGGATACTGAGGATGACTGTGTGAGGTCTAAATGCTCATCAAGGATTGTAAAGCCCCCCAAGAGGGTATCAAGATTATGTGATGGCTCAGTCAGATCCTTCGATTCATCTAAGTGGACAACTGTCACAAGAGCCAGAGGACTTGAGTCAGCAGGTTACATCACAAGGAGCTTCCATTACTGCAACGCAAAATGAGGTGAAGACTATGTCTGAGGAGATTAAACTGATAAAGGGAATGTTGTTGGATATGGGACAAATGATGAAGGATATGCAAAGAAAAAAAAGGTCTTTATCTTCTACTAGCTCTGAATGCAGTTCTAACGAAGAGTCCTCTGTTCCAACTCAACTGAACCAACAAGATGAGGTAAATACCAGAGATTCCATTGAGGATGAGTTAAGGGAATGTATACGACAACATCACAAAGCAGGGAAATATGTTCCGACATCACAGCCAACTCCCGCAGTTGGTGGAAAAGTACTCTGCTACACCCAGGATTGCCATCCTTGCTTCTGCATGCCATTTCTACTGACACCATACCGGGCCTATTGGAGACACAATATATGAAGCCATCTAAGTCAGGTGTAACTTCTAGACAATTGATCCCCCTCAGGCGAAACCAGGCCACAATCGGTGCCAAGAATTCAATGTAAAATGAGGCAAGCTGACACAGCAACATATAGGTTTCACCTGGCATCTTCAGTCAGCGGCATCATCAAATGACACCCAAAGAAGAGAGTAGTGGCCAAAGACCGGGGAGTTCTAGGAGTAAGTAGGCAAGGGGATCATAAGCCTTTGCCTCCTGCGAAGAGGAGGAAAGATATATGCCCAGTCAACCATGGATGCCTCCAAGTTGGCCGCCCTTCTATCCAAGTGGAGGATTAAGGCCTCCACACCTGCCTGATTTTCCTTATCCAGTATTATATCCATCGTAGGGCCAACATGCTCAACTTAATTGTGATACTTCAAGAGTTGCAATATTGCCTCCTAGAGATCTATCAGTTGGATTTCCCTATGCATCTTTTGGTTATCCTCATCAAATTTCCTTGCAACATAAATCTAGAACAGTTATGGAGCAGCAAGCTAATCCGTCAAGTCTGTCTGCTCAGAATCCTTTGACATCCAGAGATATCACTGCTTCAGTACCTCAAGAGCAGCAAAGGGATATGAATCAAACATCTGCAGTCTTTCAAACTGGATTACAGCAGATGGTAACTGATCAGCATATGTCCATTCCGACTGCAGCGACTGTGCCTCAAACAATGATGCCCGCTTTGCAGCCCTCAAGGTCAGCCCTTATTGAAAGACTTTAATTTCCATATTTTAAGAGTGATGATCCTCATGAGTTTGCCATGCTGAACATGGCTTTGAGGAATCTGATGCCCCTAGAGGAAACTGAGCAATATAAGTATCATTATTCTTCTGGATCGTTTGATGCAGCCCG
Source organism: Sinocyclocheilus anophthalmus (assembly GCA_018155175.1). NCBI lineage: Eukaryota > Metazoa > Chordata > Actinopteri > Cypriniformes > Cyprinidae > Sinocyclocheilus > Sinocyclocheilus anophthalmus. The sequence continues at coordinate 11,811 of JADLZN010005434.1, forward strand.
TCATTTAGCCTTGGCTTATGCCCATCATTCCCAGCTTTACACTACTGCTTTGAAGGCTCTCCAGAAAAGGTATGGTCAACCCCATCAGTTGGTGCTTCGGGAGATTGCTGCTATTAAGAACTTCCAGCTATACGTTCAGGAGATCCTGTTGGGTTTGGTCAAATTGCTGTATGAGTTCAAGCTCTTGTTGCCATGCTTCAGTCCTGGGATCATGAAGGATCAAAAGAGTTATCATGTGCATCACATGTGCATCAATTGCTTAGTAAGCTACCAGCACAGCAGGTCACCAGTTTTGCAAGATATGCTAAAACTACTCAACCAGATGAACCTTATGACTTGGTCAATTTCTCTGTTTGGTTGGAAGAAGAATCAGAATGTCAGAATCTAGCCATCCAAGTGTTTGAACAATCTAAAGATGTGAAGTCCCAGACAAGAGAAGGGAGGCATACCAAGTCCCAATTTCAAACCGCTGCTTTCCTTCATGGGGTAAGTACAGAAGTGAATGTACCCACTCAGAGAAGGAAAACTGAAATTGCTAACAGTGAAATTATCAGACCACAGGAAAGGAATAAGGGCAGTAAACCATCTTGTGCATACTGCAGCTGCACTGATCACCATCTTAGTCATTGCCCTGAATTCCAGAGCTTTGATACAGTAGCCAAACGGAAATGGATTGCTAACAATAACCGTTGTTGGAGATGTGGTTGGGCCCATAAATTATTCAACTGTGACCTGCAAAGAAAATTCCAGTCCAGTTCCAAAATTCTTTAATAAAAGTCCAGTGTGTCAGAATTGTCACTTAGGAATCTTGCATGAAGTAAATGCACACAAGCCAGATTCTGGGGTATTTTATTTGAGCAGACCAAGTGGCATTAACTCTGTTCTTTTGAAAATTGTGAAGGTAGTTCTGAGCCACCAAGGAAAGACTCTGGAAACGTATGCCATATTAAATGACGGTTCAGAAAGGACCATGCTTATGTCTTCTGCGGCAGAATTTTTAGGTCTTCATGGGGCGGCAGAGTCATTAGTAATTCGAACCATCCGACAAGGCTCAGAGAAAATTGAAGGTGCTACTGTTTCTTTCTCAATTTCGCCAGCTGTCAATAAGCAGAGTAAATACAAAATATGCGAAGCCTTTACTGCTCAAAGGCTTGATTTACCTGAACAGATTTACCCAGTGCAGATCCTCCAGCAACACTATCAACATCTAAGAGGCATCCCTCTGGAGGAGTTTCAGAAGGTTAAACCTCTGTTATTAGTGGGAGCTGATCATCCTCACCTTCTTTGTTCCAAAGAACGAGTACGTTTCGGTCCTCCTGGAAGTCCAGCTGCTTTGCATACTCATTTGGGGTGGACATTGCAGGGACCAAAGAAGGTTGGGTAAGAAGCTTAACTCAACCACACAGTGTTTCTTCCAAGCTTCCCTCTCCATGGATCAGTTGCATAAGGATGTGGCGAAGTTATGGCAAGTTGATGTACTTCCTTTTTCTCAAACTCCAAAGCATGCCCTGCATTCTAAACAAGATAAGGAAGCTCGCAAGTGCTTGGAACAGGAAACAAAGTGTGAAGAAATTAATGGAATCAAGAGATATGTGACTCCTTTACTCCGAGCTAATAATGCACCAGATCTTAAAGCATCCCCCGAGGCAGTAATGCCAGCTTTGCGTCGACTGGATAGACAACTGGCTAAGGATCCAGATTGTGCAGTTATTTATGAGCAAGAGATTCAGAAAATCATTGAGGCTGGATGTGAGAAGAAACTGAAGTCCAATGAGATTGGATTAGGTGAGGAAGCCTGGTACATTCCCCACCATCTTGTGGAACATAATGGCAAGCATCGTGTGGTATTCAATTGTTCCCATCAGTATCAAGGTGAGAGTTTGAATGCATATTTTTTAGCTGGACCAGTGCTGGGCCCTTCTTTGATTGGAGTCCTACTACCGTTTAGAGAACATCCAGTCGCTATCAGTGGAGACATCCGGTCTATGTTCCATCAAATCCACCTCTTGCCTTCTGATTCATCGCTGTTACGTTTCTTATGGCGAAATATGAGAAAAAATGACGCAGCTGATGTTTATGAATGGCAGGTTTTGCCGTTTGGTGCTACTTGTAGCCCTAGTTGCGCTACGTATGCTCTCCAGAATTGTGTGCAAAACTTTTCTGCCGAATTTCAAGATGTCAAGTCCTCTGTTCTGCATTCCTTTTTATGTGGATAATTGCTTGCAAAGCTTTCCAAATAATCAAGAAGCAAAAGAGATTCTTATGAACCTGCGTTCTTTGTTAGCGGAAGGTGGGTTTGAGATTCGGCAATGGGCCAGCAATCAGATCTCTGTGGTAGATTATCTACCAGCTAATGCGCGTTCAGTAGACCCTGATCTATGGTTGAGCCGTGACTGCACAGATCCGTGCGAGAGTACACTTGGATTAAGTTGGCACTTTTTGCAGGATACCTTGAGCTATAAGCATCGTCCAGTGAAGTATGCTGTTCTAACGTTACGTGTTCTATATCAAATACTCGCTAGTCAGTATGATCCACTGGGTTTTATCATTCCATTCATGACACATGCTAAAGTTCTTCTGCAGCAGTTATGGACGAAGCCTACTAGAGAATGGGATGATTCAGATATCCCAGAAGGAATCAAGGCCGCGTGGATTGCATGGGAAGGAGAGTTACCAGATCTGGTTAAAATCCAAGTACCTCGATGGTATGGTCCAAGAAAGAACTGGGAAGATCCAGTCAGCAGAGAGCTTCATATATTCGGGGACGCATCAGAAAGGGCGTATGGTTCAGTTGCCTACATGCGTCTGATTAATGGAGATGGTGAGATTTCTGTTTCTCTTGTTCTTGGTTTCATGGACCAACCTTTTTATCCTTGAACTCTCAGCAATGGCCAAAATCTCCAGCATCAAGTCCCGATAAGGTCGGTACTGAACTCAGAAAACCTCTGTTCTGTGGACTTAATCAGACACCAGCAAACTTTCCAAGTTTTGATTTGCTTCAATTTAATACCTGGTAAGAGTTGATTACGGCGACAGTTGAAACCCTCTCTTTGGATTATGGAGATGACACCAAACCTTATCAAACACAAGCAGAATTGTATCTCCTGCATCAAGCCCAGATGGAGGATTTCCCTGAGGAAAATAAACTGCTTAATGATGGTAATGAAGTTCCGCGACACAGCCGTTTAGTTCACTTGGCACCTGAGTATGATCCAGTGGCAGAGCTGATAAAAGTGGGTGGACGACTCCGTCAAAGTGAAGATTTGGATTCTGAAGCTATTTATCCAATTGTCTTGGACCCTAAGAATCATGTTACCAAACTTTTGGTTGCTGACTTTGATTCAAATTTGTGTCATCCAGGACCACAAAGAGTGTTCACCCATCTTCGTTGGAAATATTGGGTTCTGAGAGGGCGACCGTTAATAAAGAAAATTCAGAGGTCATGTCTTGAGTGTAGAAAGTGGAAAGGTATGCCTTCAGTCCCCAGAATGACTGATCTACCAATTTCCAGACTTTGTATAAGCCTCCCTTTTGGTCGAGGGGTATGGATTGTTTTGGGCTTTTAAGCATCAAAGTCGGTCGCCGACATGAGAAAAGGTGGGGCATTATATTTAAATGACAGACAATCATTTGTCCAATGAGATTGGATTAGGGTATTCATTTGGAACTACTTTCTGGTATGGATACAGATAGTTTTCTTCTGGCCTTTTGAAGATTTGTAGCTCGTAGAGGTTGGCCCTATGAAATATTGTCTGATCAAGGGACTAATTTCAAGGGAGAAGGAGAACTTCGGAAGGCATTTTCTCAACTTAGTCCCTCATTTCAGGAGATGCTTGCCCTCCAACAAATTAAATTCTCCTTCAATCCACCATACTCCCCCCATTTCGGAGGTACTTGGGAAAGAGAGATATGGTCTGTTAAGACAGCATTACAAGTAGTTCTGGGAGCACAAGTGGTCTCGGAGGAAGTTCTGTATACAGTGCTTGTTGAAATTGAAGAGTTGTTAAACTCAAAACCTCTTAGCTATGTGTCTTCGAATATTTCAGACCTGGATCCCATTACTCCAAATATTCTACTGATGGGGCGGCGAGATGCATCCCTCCCACAAGTGATGTATGCAGATTCAGAGCTACTTACCCGTAGAAAGTGGAGACACACTCAAGTTCTTGCTGATCGACTCTGGGCCAGTTTCATTAAGGATTATGAATCTTCTACTAATCTTCAGATTGGTCAAAAGTGGAAACTTGATGGCAATCCTATTCCGCAGTCTATGAAGGTCATGATTTTGGACCCCCAGCTTCCTCGTGGACCCTGGCCTGTAGGGACTGTCAGCAAGACCTTTTCAAGTTATGATGGGAAAATAAGAGTTGCTGAAATTTTCAGTGAAGGGAAGCATGTTATTCGTCCTGTCAGCCGTCTAATTGTTCTCCCTGAATTGACTGATGATGGCGATAGCACAGTAGTATACATTTTCTTGTATACAAATGTTAACATATTTGGGGGCGGCTGTAGAAAATTCTGCTGTGATCTGATTGGTTGACTGAGTCCTGATAAGAACACATTTGGTCTCTTACTAATCAAGCCTTAGTCGTAATGTGTTGTTTGGTGTGTGTGTGTGTGTGTGTGTGGGTGTGAGACATGATTCTGATCAGCAACATTTTACACATTTTTTAATAAAAGTTTATAAATAATCAAAATATAAACAAAGGTTGTTGTTGTTGTTTAGAATTTTAAATGAGCTCAAAATATTATCAAGTAACTACATAAATCGCTCACCCTTTGATTAACTATACATAAGGGAGTGGAAACGGCAAGTGAATACATGAATCAGTGATCCTCTGCAGCCATCTACTGGTCATAGTGGTAATGTCATGTTTGTTTTCAACTATGAACAGCGAAAACTTTACAGTAGAGGGGAACGATTGCTCCCTGTGATCTTCGTAACTGTATTTATGACAAAGAATGCCCAGATAACAGATATTATACCAATCTATCGATAAACACATACCTTGTGTCCTCTGTTTCTGTTTGAGAGTCCACTCGCGCTGCGAGTGACGGGGAGGAGACGAAGTCTGCCGCCGTTTTCATATGAAATTTAAAGGGAACTGACTCTGAGGCGATCACAAATTTGTGTACAGTTTATGGAGCTAATAGCTATAGTCCTGCTAAAAATGGACTAGCGACACCCATGCTTCTTACGTCCATTTCAAAGACAAATATTTAAATCGATCGCTCAGGCATTTAAGTGGCACCGAAATGAGGCACCGAAATCTGCGTTCGGATTCAGTTCTAGTACATACCGGTTACATAGGTATACAAGTATAGGTATAGCAGGGTTTTGGTACCCAACCCTATTAATGAGTGCCTCATTGAATCGTTCACTCAAATTATTTTTCACAGCTCTGATTCATTCATTTAAGAAATAAGTGGCTATGGCTGAATACAGAATGGCATACCACTCTTACTATTTCTACCATATTACTATTTAACCAAAAGCAGTACGCAGTTCTAAATTTAACCTGTCTTTATGAGCTAGTCATTGAATAATTCACTTCAATGATTCATTCACAACACTAATTGATTCTAGAAGAAAACAAGCAACTGGCTTTATGAGTGAGTTTTTGAATCATTCACTCAAATGGTTCGTTCACACTCTAATTAATTCATAAATGAAGCAAGTGATTTTGCTGAATTCCAAACCATGTACTAGCATGCTACTCTTACTGATTCTTCCATAGAAAGATATGATAAAATAGTAAGAGTAGTATTCTAATAAGTGCTTCTGAATTCAGCAAATGTCTTTATAAGCAAGTCATTGAATCATTCACTAAAACGATTTGTTCACAACTCTGATTCACTGAAGAACAAAACAAGAAACTGTCTTTATGAGTGACTCGATTCATTCAAATGAATTGAAAGCTCTGATTCATTCAAGAACAAAACAAGCTACTGTCTGTATGAGTGAGTCATTGAATCATTGACTCAAATAGTTTGTCCACAATACTGACCGATTCAAAAACCAAACAAGCAACTGTTTTTATGAGTGAGTTAATGAAACATTTGCGTGAATGATTCATGCACAACACTGATTCATTCAAGAAGCAGCTGTCTTTATGAGTGACTCATTGAACAATTCACTCAAATGATTTAGTTCAAATGTCTGATTCATTCAAGAATGAAACTACTGTGTGTTGCTCAGTGCAAACTTAAGGGCTTGTTCTTTTTAATTAATCCAACGACTTTCATTTATTTCACTTCCGCAAACTATGGTTTGCTACATTCTAGTCGGCTGCAGTTGGATTGGCATTCTCACTTTAGAGAGCATTTTTGCTTCTGCTAAAAAATGAGCACTCTTCAAATCACCCATGTCCCCGTAGCACCCTTAACTCTCAACAGAACTACTCGTATCATTTTTTTTTCTTTTTTTCTTTCTTTTTTTCATCTTTCCTATACTCTGAAACATATGTGAAAATCAATGAGCTAGTGGTAAGGTTTCAGAGAGACTTGTCAGCAGCCGCTGTGCCAGATGGGTTGACTTGACGCTCGAGCTTGGATGCCAAGATCTCTGCTGATATACAAGCCTCTATGGTAAACAGGTAGCAAATTTGAGTCATTATTGCTGTCATCAGTGCAATGTAGTTCCCTCAAAGACGCTGACTGTAGCATATCACTGCCTGGCTGTGGAGCAATATTTCCTCTAGGTTTAAGGGTTTCTGGGACAAGTCCATGAAAGCAAAGTCTCATGAGGAACTGACATCCTTCTGTGTTTACATTTATACATTTAGCGCATGCTTTCATCCAAAGCAAATTACAAATGAGGAATTCAACACAAATACAACACAAAGTTTCAAAACTGCTTCTTGCATTATAGAGCAGCTAGATTGAGCACAACAGAAGCAAACAGTGTGTTTATAGTGTGGTTATTATTATTTTTTACTCCTTTTAACCAGATTTTTAATTTTTTAAATTTAATTATTTATTTATTTTTAATGCTCTTTTACTCTTCTTGAAACACGGGTACTCATGGCACAGGATACTACATAAATGACGCATATGAAATGCATTTGAACATTTTGTGTGAAATGTACATCTGTGCTTTCAGTATATATATATATCTATACTGTAGATCCTTTAAAAAGGAATGGTTGCTTTCACATTTCTGGAGAAAATGAGAATCTTTTATGGCACCATTTATTACTTTAAAGCTTGATGGACATGCTCTCTGTGAACTGTCATTGTCTACCAAGAAATGTGTAAATATCTACTTTTGTAATCCACAGATTGGTTTGGAGCAAAACAAGTAAATTATGACAAGAATAATTCCTTCTACCATTGAAAAGTTTGGGGTCGGTATGTTTCACACGATTTTTCAGAAATAATTCTAATAGAAGCATTTGTTATTATTCATATGGAAAACAGTTGTGATGCTTCATATTGTTGAGGAAAAAAAGTGTCTTTACTGTCACTTATGATCAGTTTACAGCATCCTTCATGAATATATATAAAATAAAATAAAATAAATTCTTACTGAACGCAAAAGTTTGAATAAAATTTCAGGAATCTCACAGGAATGACCAAGCTCATAGAAGATATCAGGAATCTCATAGGAAAAGATTCTTGAAATATTTCAAAATAGTCTATAGGCGCGTTTCCATTACCCTTCAAATTGCGCAAATTGAAATTGTGAATTGAAAATATGCCTAATGGAAACGCGTCAATTTTGCAAAAACGGCCATATATCGCAAAAAAGTTTTTACGCTCGCATGAGGTGGTTTTTCAGGCAATGCGAAAAAGGATTAATTCGCAAAACTGCAATGGAAACGGCTTTTTCGCATTTACAGGTCACATGGCGTATGTAAAAAGTCATATGATCATTCTTCACCGTACTATAACCTCCAAGAAACACTTCATAAGTGGCTGCGCTCCAGTATAAGGGGCTTTCCCTACTATTAATACTTAGACAATTTACATTGCACACGTCTGCGGTGAAGTGTGGCTCTGATACGGTCACTGAAGCTGATTACGGCCACTCAATGCTTGTGTTTATGTTTTTATACAGTCTGTGGTTTATTCCAGCCGCGCCACGCACGTTTCTGAAGCGACACTCTTTGCTGCTTCTGTAAAGATACACGCATAAGCCTCCTTTGAATAAATATAGCCAAAATCACACCAAAATCCATTGCCATGACTTACCGCGAGAGGCAAAAGGTTACGTTTAAGTCTCATAACATTGGTTAATGGAAACGCCGTCATTTCGCAATACTTTTTTATCGACATTCAGAAAATATCGCCAAAGTTTTGCGCAAATCTGTAATGGAAACGCGCCTTATGTCAGCGATGCTCCAAAAAGACCCTAACACATTCAGATGGGAGTTCATCTATTCCTGTAGAGTGACCTAAAGAGAGTTGCTGTACCGCTGTTGTCACCTACTGAAGCGGAAGGTGCTAGGGTGATAACTTTGACTTGACGTCTCTGTGTTAGTTTGTCAACTCATGGGCCCCTGAATGCTTGTCAACAAGCTTGTGATTCAGTCACAAGTAATTCTTTGCCTCTGTGCAACTTAGCAATTAAACTGTGCTATATACAACCAAAAATAAAGCTGTAGAAAAGATGGTCAAAAACTCCTCCGGTCCATAAGAACTGCATTCAGATGTGCTAAGGAAGCTCCTCCCAACATCCACTCAACAGAGACAGAGAATGATTGGAATGTAAATGTAAACATTTTCTTAATAATGACAGCCGAATGAACTCTACTTCTCAAAAGAGATTGCAATCAAGGCTCATGTACATAATGATAATGTATGCAATTTTAAATCATATATAGATACATGCTCAGACTTTTCACACTACCCACAAGGTCACCCCATATCATGATAAGGTACTTATACTGAAAATTACAATTGAGAGATTACATGTGCGTTCTTTTGATAAGGTTTTTGACCTTCCCATTAAGTTTTAGAAAGATAGAACTATAGGTCTGCACAATTGCTAGAATAAATAATTGAGATTGGGGCTACGGTGATTAACAAATCTTGAAAAGTGATGATTGTATTCGAGGTTTTACGTTGTGTTTGTTTGAATGTCCATTGTGTGCATGAATGCAGTGTTCAATTGGAAGCATGAACTGTATATTAGCCCCTTTTCTATATAAATGACTGGATTGCTTATATAATTCTAAACCGTCATTAGACGGTGAAGCCACCAGAAGTGTTCAGTGCTGTTCCATACCAAGTTTTAAAGTAACATTTCAGACAGATCTCATATTATTGCAAGAACAGTATTAGCACTGGTTTTTACTTAACAATTTTTGCAGTAAATGAGACCATGATAATTTAAGCCATAATGAACTAAATTCTGTTGCATTTTGCCTGAAATATTCATTAGAAGATTCAAACCACCGAGTGGAATGAACAATACAGAGCATGGACCAATGATGTGAAAGTGTGTGTTTATGTGTGCGCGTGTTTTTTCTTTGATCCAGCTTTGAACCAAATTCTTGCGTTGCTTTCATGCGTTGTGTGTTTGTCTACTGTAATGAGGAGGTCTTTCCATTTCAAATGATTTCAAAGAGCCCATACTCCAAAATAAATTATGTTTGGCTAACACTGCCTGAATCACAGGGTTACCCTTACGTGCACTTCACGTCAATTAAAACAGCTCTTACATGAGCGTTAGTACGTGTTCTACTGCTCTCAAACTTCTTTCCCTCGCTCCATTCCCTCTTTTTTATTGCATTAGACGAACATTATATAATTGCTTCTCTGAAATAAGGACAGAAATAGAAAGAAAAACAGAATGAGAGAGAGAGAGGTTACGACAGATAGACCTTACCTTTGACATTTTAGCTCACTGCTGCACATTTTCCGGACAGAGGCCTTGGACTCTATCACAGCTCATTGTTTTATATGTGTACTGCTGTAGGCACATTTCTGTAACTGCTCTATTTTTTCTTTCTCTTTTCCTCCATATCTGTCTCACACCGGTGCCCAGTAGCACTTGTCTTCCATTCTTTCTACTTTTATTACTCTATTTCTTCTCTTAAGCGTGAACATTTGTAGTTTAGCGGTCGGTATATCATTGAAATATGTCACTTTCTACAAATTAAAAATGGTGACGTTTTTTTTTGTGTGCGTGTCGATCATGGTAAATGTGAACTGTGATCAAGTATGGAACATTATACTCTTTCATACTGCTCGGAAGTGCATTTAGTCTACATCGCACACTAGGGTTGCATGGCATGGTGCTAAAAAATGACAAAAGTTTCAAAAATCTGTCAACAAGACTTCCATCTTTTATTCACCTCTGGTTGAGCTAGGTGAAGCACACGGAACCATATGTTCCTCCCATCCTCTTGCTCATTAGAAAACGGAAACTTGAAAAGCAGTTGAGTGGCATTCTGACAGATTAATTCCCAGTAATCCGCTTCCATTAAGATCAGCATGAATATTTCATAAGAATGAAATAAATGTTCCTTAAGCATTGTCTAACTGCTAGCTGCGCTACCTTGAGCCTTACTTGTAACATGGCATTATAGGCCGCTTTCTTCAATCAAACCAAAGATACAATCCCTCAGATAATAGAGGTTTTATGCATGCAGTCTTCACACATGTTCTTGGCAGCTGATAAAACACAAAATCAAATGAGGGAGAGAAAAATGCCAGCTTTCTTTTAGTAAAAAAAACAAAAATGGTATAAGCAAGAAATAATCAGTCAGCCTGTCATTATTGCAAAATAAATCCCTAAGCAGAGGCGGTCTTACATCATCCTGAAGTTGTTTTACAATAATAACCGACTGAAGATGGAAAATCAAGTATTCCAGAATTATTATTATTATTATTATTATTATTACAATCTGCTGTTTCCAAACCAGGGTTATTATAGTTCTGTCATGACATCTATTGTAAGATTTTAGCATGGTAATGGATATGAAAATGTTAATATATTTGGTCTTGGCGGAAAAGATCTGCTACGCTGCTGCTGAATTGCTGCTGCTGTTGGTTGTTGCTGTAGTTGTAGATTATTGCTGCTGCAAAGCAAGTACATGAACTTGCTACTGCTAATACATATGCTGATATGGTGCTGTGAGTATTTAAGATATACTGCTGCTGAACAAATAGCATTTAAAATAACCCATAGCAGCTCTATACAGGTGGAGCTGGGGAAGGAGAAGGCATTCAGAGGAACTCTGAAAGCACACTGCAAAATGCTCTAGTGAATGCTAACCAGCCATTTAAATGTAAAGCAGCATGTTAATTGGCTGTGTATGCAACATGAACCAATCAGCTTATGCCAACTAGTTTGATGCTGTGAATATCATCAGTTTGCGTTCACATTCGGTTTTTGGCTGCTTACAGAGCCTGGGGCTGTCACAGAGACAGGTGGGGTATCTCAAGACACCTATATCAGTGATATATGTCAGGTGATGGAGACATTATGTGTGGCATTTTTAAGAATCACTTGCTGCAGCTTTAGGGTGGTGTATGTGGAAGTGCTATGGCCTATAGGAGGTGGCTGTTAATGTTTCTTATTGGGAAGACGCTGGTGTTAATGTTGCTGATGATAATTAGGCCTGTACACATTAACAAGGCCAGTTCATGACACCATTGCCTTTTGTTTTACCATTTTCTGCTATTGCCTGCAAATATGTGTAGTTTCAGTGGGAAGACCGCGTTCTGCAACACAGGAAAATGTGTGTGTGGGCGAGAGTCCTGAACTCTATAAGCGTGTTGATTAAAGTTTAAGTCACTGATATCAACCCTGCCTTCCTGAATAAATCAATCTATATACCCCAACCCACTCTTTCTTTCGCCTTCCGTATCTCCATGCAGATCTCAGTCGAAGCAACAGCAAAAAGGAGGAATACAAACTAAAACACTGACTAAGAGAAACATATGGATAAAATGCATGTGGGTTTCTTTTTTCCATTCTAAATCAGTTATTTATTTGTCATAGTGGAATTAATTTGTTGACTGCGAAAGATGGATGGCTTGCTTTCGTTTAGTGGACAGTGATGTATTTATGCAAAACACAATTGAGAAGAGAGAATAGAGAGAGCAGAAAACAAAAGCTTTGCCAAAAACACAATTAAAATGCATAAATTAACAAAAGGCAAGCAAATGGAAAGGCTGCTTTTATTTTTCCCAATCTGGACAGGAAATCCTTTCAGGGATCTATTGTCTGTTGTAAGGTGTAGTAAAATGACCAATTCCTAATATTAATATGTCTCCCTGGAGCACTGATGTCAGTAATTACTGTATGCTCTTGTGTCACATTTTATGTTATTCTGTTTCTTATATGTAGTATATTATTTTCAACGTGTAGAAATATCATGCATTTATGTGCACACAATACCAAGTAGCTTTTGTTAGGAACAGAACAAACTGAGTGCCACTAAAAGTATTTTATTAAAGCTCCTGGAAAGATTTCCCACATACAAACTTATGTTGAGAACTGGAGTAATCGAAATGCAATGTGAAGAAGTCTTAGTGTTTCAGGGTCGGATTAGACCTGTCTTGAGCAAAGTGATCAAAGAATACTTCCTCTCACCTAATAAAAGTTTGGACGAAGTAAATGGAAGTGGCACTGGCAATTGTGGCTTTCCAATTGATTCATGTTTTGATGTTTTTAAAAGTTGTTTTCTTCATTTGGTTGATCTTAATAGTGCTGTAATAGTAGAATGACTACATGTATGATAAAATACGTATACATGTCTTTTTGTGTGTATGCAAATTCCATTCCAGATTGTCTGTTGGGATTTCCAGTGACTCTGTCTGAACATTACATCTGCACACCAGTATCTGGCGACATGTCTATTGCTGTGTCTAATTTAGAAGGCTGCACCCCCGTAGGCCACATTTGTCAGCCGCATACATCATTGAGGCTGTCTCAATTCAGAAAAGTAACCATTAGATTCCAAAGAAGGTAAGAAATTACAGTAATTAGGCTTCAAAATGAATAATGGTTACTTTTCTGAAAGGATATGTGCGAAACGCACAGTATATGGCAGACAAATGCAACCTACATAGGGTGTAAACCTTAAAAATGAAACGGCTTATATAAAGTTACTGAATCATTCATTTAAATGATTTGTTCAAAAACAAATTGTTCAGCAACAAATTAAATCACTTAATTAAAATCACCAAATGATTTGTTCAGTACCGCTGATTCATCCAGGAATGAAGCATTTGATTGTGGTTATGAGTGAGTCATTGATTCAATTTGCTTATCCGTTCAAAACAATTAATTTATGAATGAAACACCACCGACCGTGTGTTGCTCTGAGATGTGCAGTGCTTCTGTTGTGAATTTGTTTGGAACTATTTCCTTTGCTGGAACAAGGTACATGTAATCAGGGGTGTGAAGTAACGAATTACAAAATACTAACGTTACAGTAATTAAGCAGTTTTTATCAGTAATTGTACTTTTTAAAGTAGTTTAAAAATTGTGTACTTTTAATTTTACTTGAGTACATTTTAAGTGATATATCGTATTTTACTCCGCTATTTTCCTCCGTTTCTGGTCGTTACATGCTTATTTTAATTTAAATTTTATCCATCAACGTGATTGGATAGATAGTAATAGGTCTCGTGACTTTTGTCAAATCAAATTGTGCATAGAAAACTTTAACCGCCAACTGTTTATCATGGCTGCTGGAAGTGCATTCTTCAAGCATCAATTCAGTCGCATCTTCCTCTAACTTAATATGTTAAGGTAAATTTAGGATTTCTGCTTACTAAATGATTTGTATATATGCTTGCATATCTACACGGCCTGAAATTTGGTGTGAGGATGCGGGTATGCGTTATAGTGTTAAGTGGTAAAACTCCCGTGTAGCGTCTGCGTAGGATCATGCATGATCTTTGGTTTTTATGGCTTAAGAGACCCTTTTAGCCCTTGACATTTGCATATAAATTACAGTTCTGTTCAGAGATGTTACTTGTATAGGGGTTGTAAATTGCCAGATGGTTCTTCGCCGTCAAGAAGATTCGAACCAGCCCCCACTATCATCCCCAATCTGATTTCAAACACATTCCCAAAGAGCTGTAAATGGCCAAACTAACACACACACACACAAGCTAACACACACACACACACACAAGCAATTTCGTAATTTAGACTATAATAACAGTTAAATTGTATCTGGATATGCATGTGTTGGTGTGTACGTCCCCCTATTGATTAGCGAGTTACCCACTTCGTTATTTGTATTAGTTAAAGGCCAATTAAAACATGATATCAGGTGTATGTATGTATCTTTGTTAATCTATCAAAAATGGTTGTTCTTTTGGTTTGTTTCTTAGTATCAATATTATCTGCTTTTCATTCCTCGGACAATGAGGTACAGTATGTGATTGTGAAATGCATCATATGACTCGTACGATATTTTGGGTTAAAACTACAGAAATTCCAGACCGGCCATAAAACATGCAAATGAGCCATAAACAAGAGACAAAGAAAGTTTCTCCCGCTCAAAATCCATGCCTCTTATTGGCCAGTCCACACAGAATAGGAATTCTCAAAAGCGATTAGCCCGGAATAAACTTTGCTCAGTAACTCTTCTTCGTTTGAGACAACACCTTTCAAGACTCTCAAGACCTTCCTTTTGAGTTTTATTTTCCGGCAGTTTTTATCTTCAAGTAACGTTAGTCGCTGTGGACTTCTCCTTCAGAAGAACCAGAAGTAAAAACCTCCAGCTGACTCCTCACGAACTCATCAAAAGACCTCCGTTATCTACCGCATCCGGACTCTTCTTCAGCAATCGGAAACCAATGCAAGTAACCACTTAAAATTATTCAGATGCGTGTTTAAGTTTCAGTCCCTTTTAAGGGGATTTTTGGATTCTCTGATGATTTTCAAAGGTTGTGGTTAAGTGATGTGAAATACTGCCATTCTTTTCTATTCTCTCCCTTTTCCTTACTTTGTTTCATTCTGTATATATATGTTTTAGTTAGTTATATGTTAGATATAGTTTCATTTATTAAATCCCTTATATTCACAACGGATTGTCTCTGTTTGCTGCTCACAGTTTGAAGTCAATGAATGTGTGAACCCTTGCTACATTTTGCTAAATTACTGCTAGCACTGCACAAAAAAGGAAAGTTATTCTTCCTTGGCCAGCAAAATAATCTTTCCTTGAATTGATTAATTATTATATTATCTGCTCGGTGGACGGACAGATCAAATAATTGTAATATTGATTCTGCTACAGTTAATTCGAAGATATAATCTAAATATTTATTATGAATCATAACCAGTTATAATTCGTCATAAATATTCCCCTTTTTAGAGCTAATAAATAATAAAAACCCTTACACCCGCAAGTGCCACGTTCAGTAAATTCCCACTCACTTATGAGACGTGCGATCTGCGCTGCCTCGTCTCTCTCTCACGTGCGTTCTGCAGCAGTCACTTAGATAAGTCGTTGTTGCTTGTTGATCTTGTTGACTTTTGATGAGTTTGAGCTCGTGATGCGCACTGTGAAAAAGTGTGGGAAAAATTGAGGGCCAAATCTGCACCTTATTGATGACCCTTGGCGTTAATATACTGCATCTGTGCCAGCGCGTGATGTAATAAAACTGCAGCTCGCTAATAAACGTTTAAAAAAAAAAATCCATTTTATACAATCCGCCTTCAATTAGCAAGTGCACTCGCGCATAAACAATTTTCAAGTTCAACACTTTTTGTTCCATTCAGTTGTGGATGCTGCTGATTCACCGAGACCGCCGTGGCTCAGCAAAGAGACGTGTGTGTGTGTGTGTGTGTTTTCCTTTGGAAAAGTTTCTCCAGAAATCGCGATTTAATGCATTTTTTAAAAATGTATAAATTGCGGTGTACAGCGTTTATTATGAGGGGGTAGAATCCACAGCTCAGTACTCACTACTCAATACTCATGAGTACTTTTAAATAGGCTACTCTTTTACTCTTACTCAAGTAGTTTTTTTGGACAAGTACTTTTACTCTACTCACACTACATGTTTTGGAAGGTAATGACACTTTTACTTGAGTATATTTTTTCAGTACTCTTTCCACCACTGCATGTAATACGTAATGTGTAATATGTAATATTTTCTTTATAAAGACAGTTTTCCTGTACACCAACAAAAACAGAGAACAGCAACTGTTTATGTGTGTACATCATTGTCTGACAATGTTGCAACAGGTTTACAAGAGGATTCCTCTTCACATCAAAGCACCTGAGGTCTTGTTTGTTTGCTTTGCCATCAATCCTTAATGAAGGAAGACACTTATTAGAGACTCAGGTTAGGGCCTAATCATGAACACTTGATATGTAATAGAGAGCTTACAGTCACCACGCACCACACGGGAAAGAATAGAGTTATGTTATTAAGCATAAGCACATCTAATATTTACTAGATAAAATAATCCTTTACACTATACAGTTTTTTATTTTACATCTTTCATGAAATCTATATTGTAATTAGCATTTCTATTTAGTATAGGGACCAATTCTCACTATTAACTAGTTGCTTATTAGCATGCCTATTATTAAATTATTGGCTGTTTATTAGTGTCAAGGTTCACACGAGGAGCAAGGGAACGAAGAAGCAAGGAGACGAGGAGTCATGCAAATTCCAACAGTCTTTAATGAAAGCACAGCTGGGAACACGGGAAGCATGGAGTGACGTTCAAACAAAATGACATATAACAGTGAACGCCAAACACAGGGTTTAAATGCACAGTAACTTATGGGACACACCTGGGATCAAATAAAATAAATGGGGAACACCTGGCACACATGAACATAAGGACAGAAACAGGAAGGAACAAATAAGGGCATAAAATAAACATGGAGCACATGGGGGGAGGAAAACACACAACAAAAAACATGGAACAAAATCTGACATTTAGTACTTCTAAAACACATATTCAGCATGATCATATTCTACATCCCTAATCCTACCCAATACCTACACATAATAACGAACTTACTAACTATTAATAAGCAGCAAATTAGGAGTTTGTTGAGGCAAAATTCATAATTAAGAGAATTGGAACTTAAAATAAAGTGTGACCCAGCTCAACATTTTGAATGTATTTTTTTTCACAGAGCTTGTTGATTTTTTTAGCAATATTTTTTTTTACTTAATTTGGCTAAAAGTGTCTTATGTGGCAGCATAATAAAGTTTCTTGCCATCTAAAACAGGCTTTTGCGTCAGGAGCACGGCTGTGAATCCTTAAAATACAGCCCCTGTATAGCTCGGTAGGTTTTGGAACGGAGCCGCTGAGACAGTTATAAATATTAAAGATGACAAGCAACCCGAAACAAGAGCTAATGCCAATTTTTTTCCCTCAAACATTGATTTTGTCTGAATCATCAATGACGAAAAAAGACCTTGTAAGTCTTGAGAAATCAATCCAAGCCATTTAGAAGCAATTCCGCAGTTTTTTAGCTCAACGACATTTGCAAAAACCTCTCCAGTTTACTCACATTGCTAGACAAAATGATAGTACACGACGATTTTGGTAATCTTTTAATAATAGCGTTTTTTCCCCAAAGGAAAGGAGGATTGATCAATTTAGATGCTATCTAACACACTAATAAATCACCTGCATGCGCACCGGTAATGAGCTGTGGCTTGATCATTCATCTCTTCTCCTCTTTCCTTGTTCACAGAAAAAGTTCTAGGACATACTGTTTAAACAGAGCTTCATATCATTTCAGTTGAGCATTCAACTGGTTACAGTATGGCTCTCTGTCATCTCTAGTATACAAGGGTTAAAAGACCCTCTTAAAAACCTTCTTTCTTCTTTTTAAAGTCCCCATGAAATCAAAATTAAAGTTTTTTTTGGGTGTTAGTATAAATATGTTAGTCTTAAGGTTATCTATAAGGCAGTGTGCTCCAAAACAATGAAAAATTTTGCATTTAGAAGATATAAGCATTCTAAGTTTGCAGTTCGTCACTTCCGCCAAAACGTTTTTTTTGACGTCACATCGTATTTCATCTTCTCATCAAATCTTCTGACTAATCAAACGCTCTCTAGAAGCCGAAGGGCCCGCCCCCTACACTATAAAATAGACGCTGAAGCCGCGGCTGAAATCGGTCACTTGTCCACAGAATTAGTATTTTCTGTACAGTGAACGGCACGTAGAGCACTATATAGGGGACAGGGAACGATTCAAACAGTGTAAATATGCTTTCCATTGAGGAAAAAAAGAAGTCTGGTTTCGCACTGTGTCACGCTAACCACCGCACACACACTCTGCTCTGGTCCAGAGACACGATAGCATGGAGCGGATCACATGCGCGAGTCGGCGCAGATCACAAAATGTATCTGAGCTATTTGAATTCTACACAGAATGCTATATTTTATAGCAATATGGATGAGATTGTGGCTGGCATACCCTGTTAAATGTGGCTTACGGAGCTCAACGGCTCTAGCCCAAGCTGTGATATAAACGATCGCTATTGGCTATTTTAAAAAGGGGCGGGGCTGCTTGATATGTCCCGCCCTGTCTTCCTGTTTCAGTTCAAATGATGTCAACACAGAGTAACGCTGCATATTTTTAAGTATTTCAGGGGACCTTTAACACTATTTTTTTGTGTCGCATCACATCACTCTGCATCCAGTGTTGCCAGAATTACTTGTTGCATCCAAAATTGCATACTGTATAGTACACGCAGGTACTCCATTCGGTTTGAAACTTGCTTTGCAATGGTTAAAAAAGTTTGTTCTATAGAGCATGATTGTGTGTTGTATGAATGAAATTCGGATGTACAGTACTACATCTGTCATGTGTTACTATCATGGGACCTACCAACATCAATTGCATCGCTTCACAACCATTCACAAATTTTCTACCATGGCCTCATGGGATAGTAAAAAGGTCTATCAGATGTGCCCTTCAGAATCTTGCTGGAAGTTGTAAGTCAATGGTTACTTTTTGTGTACTGTTTTATGACTATGAATTAGTGACTAGAATAAGTAGTCATATGACTATGACATACTACCTAATTCACATACTTTTTTCGCTTACTATGTAGTATGGAAGTAGGCATATTTGGAGAGACTGATTATATAATGGGTTTTTGTGCTTTTGTGCTTTTGTTGTGTTGTGCCAGTCATGTCTGGTGTAGACAGGGTGTTATTTTATCTACCTTTCACTTTTCTGTTCCTCTCTTCCATGAAGATTTGTGTGTGTGTGTGTCCTTAGAGACGATTTTGCTATTTATTTATTTTCAATGTATCTCAAGAGACTTTTCTATTGTGGCTGACATGGCATCATTTGCTTTTTCCAGACCCTGGCAAGCCACTAGTGCTTATAGGTTGGCTGATGGAGCTTTCAAGTTGTTTATTTGTGGAGTTGAATCACTGTAGCAGGTCAAAGGAAGACACTGGCTGTAGCTAGACTTACCATAAGTGACACTGTTGTAGGGGTGGAGTACACACAGAATACGCTGTTGTGCAAAATAACAGGTGGGTGCAATCTAACAGAACACAACAGAGCACTGGGATCTTTTCTCCAGTTGTCCATAATTACCACAACACATCAAACATTGTAACAGACAAATGTTACAAACTACAGTAAACCCTTTAAATGCTAGTCCCACCCCCCAGATTTTTCTGATTCAGTGAAGGAATAGTCACCCAAAAATTTTAATTTGCTGAAAATTTACAACTAAGATGTAAATGAGTTTGTTTTTCATCGGAACAGATTTGGAGAAATTTAGCATTACATCTCTTGCTCACCAGTGGATCCTCTGCAGTGAATGGGTGCCGTCAGAATGAGAGTCCAAACAGCTGATAAAAACATCACAATAATCCACAAGTAATTTACATGACTCCAGTTCATCAATTACTGTCTTGTGAAGAGAAATATCCATCAAGGCATTTTAACTTGAAAACGTTGCAATATGAGTCCATAATCCATAATAACGCTTCCTCCAGTGAAAAAAGTCAATTCCCTGTTTTCCTCTTACATCAAAATCCACCGACATGTTTGTTTCACAATAATAGGACTGAATCATGTGGATTATTGTGATGTTTCTATCAGTTTTATCTGTGTAGACTCATTCTGACGGCACCCATTCGATACAAAGGATCCAGTGATAAGGCAGTGATGTCATGTTCCGATGAAGTAACAAACTCAGCTACATCTTAGATGGCTTCAGTGTGAATAAATGTTCAGCAATTTTCATTTTTGGATGAAATATTAATTTAAAGTAATGCTAGCTAAGCAGAAGTTTATTACTTTTCTAAGCAATCAGGCATACAGATAGCAAAAAATTATTAAAAAATATTAAAAGATTCCACTTACTTTGAGAAGCCATATCTTGAGACATAAATATCATAAGCAACCACTTGTAACACCCTAACTGCACAGCAATTGTGGAGGCAACATTTTAATGCTAAAATACAGAATTTCTTCAAAAGTAAAAAAATCTAGTTTGAAACCATGATGCACAACTAATCTGAAAAATGATGAGACTATGCAGAGAATATGTACACAGACCAACCCTAAAATAGCTGTGAATACTAGAATGTATCGTGTGTACGCCTATAGAAACACATACATGTCTACAAGTGTCTTTTCAAACAAGCTTGCTGCAGAGAGGGAAAGGTCAGCTAGGATTATGTTGTGAGCCATAACCTGTCGATATGAGATCCAAGAGATTTGTTTCTCCCTCTTGCTTCCATTCACCCTCTTGTTTGCATTTCCCTGTTTGTGCCTGTTGTGGTGCATAAGTAAATAAGTGAAGTGCAGGCTTTTAGAACCTCTCACGCGAACTCATTTTCAAAGTGGTGTTGCATCCTGCCAGAATGCAGGGACTTTAAATGACTGACTATAAATTAGTAGATTATTGTTGCTTTTATTGTGGCCTGGAAACCAGAGTCAGAGTTACTCTACTGGTGTTTCTTTGTTCTGATGGCAGACATGAAGTGTTTCATATGCAGAGGGAGCTGCTGAAAGAGAGGACAAGATGCCGAGCTCTAGAGGATGAGCTTGGCAATCCCTTGAATGTACACCGCTGGAGAAAACTAGAGGTATGGACTTGCATTGGCTTGTTACAGAAACAGTTATATAAATAATACAGGCTTTCAAAATAGTTTGATTTTGCTTCTCTTTCTTTGTAGGCGAGTGATCCAAGCAGCTTTGAACTGATTCAGAAGATTCATTCTCTTCAACGGAGGCTGATAGCTAAAACTCAGGAGGTTGTGGAGAAAGAGCTTATGCTACAGGTGAGAAGATTCTCTAATTGGTCATGGAACAGTCCTAGTGCCCCTTCTGCCTCGCCAATCATTGTCCCACCACAGATTCATATCATTAGTTGAAGCGGAAAGTCAGACTGCACATAGAAAATAGAGAAATTAAAATGATATACACAAACATTTGGGGTCAAGAGATCGGTTTATTTATTTATGCATTTATGTTCCTCAAAAGTGACAGTAAAGATATATAATATATAATGCTGCAAATAAATGCTGTTATTTTATTCATCAAAGAAACCTTAAAAATAAAGGAATCCTAAAAAAAATACTACTAATAATCATGGTTTCCACAAAAAATATGAACCAGCACAACTGTTTTCAACTTTGACAATTAAAAAAAAAAAAGGCTGAAAATTCAGCTTTGTCATCACAGGCATAAATTAAGATAAAAAACAGTTTACATTTATTATATTACAATTTTATAATAATTCACAACATTACTTTTTCATTACTTTCTTAAAGAAATCTTAGAGATAACTATATAACTACATATTAGTTAAATTAGTTAAAAAGAGATTAGTTATATTTGAAAGTTATCTAATTGATATTGATTTTCTCTGTTCTTCATTTGCGAATGATGCTTTAAGGCAATTTAAAGTTATCTAAAAGTAATACAGATTGTGCTACTTTTAGATTGTAATATTTGGTTATTAGCTTACTGAATAACTTTTTTTTCTGTGCCTGTAGCACTTATGCACAAAGCGCCACAGATTTCCACATAATCAGAATGTCCACCGTTTTACTCTTCCTCTGTGCCTTGCTTGTTCCATTATTACGTATTTGGACTAATTTGATTATGCTTCCAGCTCCTAATAGCAGTAAAGTACTCTCTACTTTTACCATATTAAAATCCATCCCACAGAATTCTGCAGATTCTGTCTGGACTGATAATTAGTGATTTTTACTGGAGTCCATTATTTAAAGTATTGTATCCTGACACAGACATATTTTAATATCCTCCCTGCCATTCAGTTCAATAATATACAACAAGCAGAGTCTATCATTTATACGTTTAGCCATAGATTACTTGCATTATAGTCTAGAACTAGTCATTTTCCCCTCTTTGTCCTTGTGTATGGTCTAGTATTCAGAGAGCCCTCCAGTGTATTTAATGAAGTGATCCATTCTGTTCATTGCTCAGACTAGAAACAAATGTGATTTCTCAGATGTTGCAGGTGCTCGAGTGGAGCTTCTTGAGGGAGCAACGTTTGTTTACATAAATGCACATGGAAGCTCTGATTAGGTTATGAATGGAGAGATGGAGGGAGGTGCTGTTGGCGTGACTAGAGTAACTTTTATGCTTTCTTGTTTATGTATTTGAGATTTTTAATTGGGTTTGTTAGTTTGAAGACTATAATGGTGGCTCCAAAGCAACTAATCAGAAACGTTATAGAACTGAGAGAGGGAAAAAATACGACGGAAAAGTTCGCAGTTTGTCTGGAAGAGACAGACAAAATGTTCTAGGAGTAACTGTCCACTTTACTTTCACTATTATGAGATGGGTAGACATGGGCTGTGATGTTCAGTTTGATGGTGTTAAGAGTTTTTTCGCACTTCGGATCTTGAGCTCAGATGCAGTGGAAATGATAAAATGGGCTTTCAAAATGCCATTAACATCAGACAGACAGCCAGTTTAAAAAGGTTCCTTTCACTGCCTGTATCAAATGAAGCTTAACAGACTGGATCGCAATCTTAGGACATGAGCAGCCGTTTTCAGGGATCAGATCATACCAAAACTTGTTTGATTTCTTTCAGGTCATCACTAGATTCACATTTTCTTCCTAAACTCAATTCAGAACACACTATTGATATTTACACAAGCTGTGGTGGAGTGTATAATATTTCTATTGGACAAACCTTTTAGGCTATACCAGAGCCGTGCAGTCTTTCAATTTATACAGTAAAGATATGTATTTAATAAGATTAACATCTTTGCCCGTTGCATTGTTGCTCATAGCCTTTTTTTTTTTCTCAGCATTTTGCAATTTTTTCCCCCCAGGTAAATGTCTCTTAAATGAGTTTTTCTGGTAATATAATTTTATAATGGAGAAAACAAACTTGTATTAAGTTAGAAAAATGCCAAATAAACCACATTTCTTTTTTGGGTAATTACTTAAAAAAAAAATGTAATTCATTCCTGTGATGGCAAAGCTGAATTCAGTGTCTTCAGTGTTACATGATCCTTCAGAAATCATTCTGATACGCTGATTTTCTGCTCAAGAAACATTTCTTATCATTATTATTTTCAGTGTTGAAAATGGTTGTGCTGCCTAATGTTTTGTGATATATTTGTTCACGTTTTCATGATTCCTTGATAAATAGTATATTGAAATAGAAATCTTTTGTAACATTATAAATGTCTTTACTGTCACTTTTGATCAATTTAATTCATCCTTGCTGCGTAAAATAATTTATTACTTCTGAACGATGTAAGAGAAGTCTTTAAAATATTCTAGTCTCAATGTGCTTCTGTATGGTTTGGAAATATTTGTTGTCTTTATATTCTTTGTGCAATTCTGTTTGATGCAGCTATGAACTTCTTTTAGAATGCATAAATGAATCAGCATTGTGCGATTTCTCACAACTTCAGTTCCAATCTGAAAATCAATGAATATGCCAATGGACTGCAGATGAAATGAACCCGTCTTCAAAGGAATATTGGGATGCAGTGCTAATTAGGTTAAAGCTGACTGCCTTACAACACCCCTATAACTCATTGTGTAATTATGAAGTCGCTCGGCTCGAGCGCTGTGTGAGTCTTGAGCTGCATTTGATGCCTTTTAAAACAGCCCCACCACAGTTGTTAGACAGCAGGGCATTGTTGTATTGTTTTGTAGCTGTTTGCAGTGAAAATTGTGACAGCGTGTGCAATATAGCACCGTTTAGGACACAATAGCAAAAAGCCATTGCAGTCAAGACAATGCTGCACTTCTGTAGACGGAGGACAGTGGTGATTCAGAAATGATGCGAGACAGGCTCCATTTTGAATATAATACCCATTATAGATCTTGAAGTATTCACAATGCAGCACTTTATGGCAAACAAAGAGCAGGCGCTGTTTTTCACACAGATGCAGACTCCAATTGTCGCATTATTTGCACTGAGGCAGTGCGATAATAAAAGAGGCACAGAACATATCATGTCAGTTAATATTCGTGCAGGCAAATCTGGACAGGCGATTAGCAGTTAACCATTTATTCATGCATGGTGGCCGTAAGATATGGCCCAGTGACTCACCGAATTACAAACTGAGGTATGACAGGAAGGTCTGTTTTACCTGCAACAAACAGCGGAGTTTATTATGCCCTACAGTTAATGCAATATAACACTGTAATACAGATAGGTTGTAAGGTCTGCGATAGGTTTGCATCGGGTGCCGCAGAGTTAGATTGAGTTTTCCGAGCTAAAGTTTTCATTTGGGTAAAAGAGAAAGGAAGGTGATATTGTATCGCAGGAGATCCAGCACTCATAGAAAGCTTGTGACCTCTTATTTCCAAAGCTAATGCATGAACACTTCCTGTCTTTCAAACGCTATACTCCAGTCCTAACTCTCTCTATGCTGACACGCACAAACCTGTTTAGTACACACTACTATGAGTTATTTTAAAGGGGTCATATGATGCAATTTCAAGCTTTTCTTTCTCTTTGGAGTGTTACAAGCTGTTTGTGAATAGATAAGATCCCTAAAGTTGCAAAGACTAAAGTCTCAAACCCAAAGAGATGTTCTTTATAAAAGTTAAGACTGGTCCACGCCCTCCTAAAATGCCTCGTTTAAACACACCCCCACGTCTACGTCACGATGTGGGAAGATTTGCATAACGCCGCACAAATGTTCATGCAAAGAAAGAGGGGAACTTATTTTGCTGCAATGCCGCCGCATGTGTGAAGACGCTGGGGTTCGTTGGAAAGCTTTGAAATATTTTGTTGGCTTCCCAAAAGAGAACAATAGAAATCTGTGGTTAAGTTGTAGTTACAACACTGTTCCAGAACAGTTCAACCCAAATATTCAAATGTGTGCAGCGCATTTTATGGAGGACTGTTTCCTGATCCTGGGAGAGTAGACTACAATGCTGGTGTTCTGACTCACGGACTGTAAGTACATTTTCATATTTAAAGAATTTGCCATTGATGATTCAAATGTGAGTTTTGAGCTGTGTAGAGTAGCGCTTGTTTTTTGTCGTTCCTCCGATCACAAATGCAGACATGGCTTTGTTTACGCGGCGCGATACGCAACGCGTAAAAAGACAGTATAAGTCATTATAATCAGTAATTATGTCCCCACTGGATGCAACAAATGCCTCGTTTGTAATGGGTTTTTATTGGTTTGGTCTGGTCACGCCGGGACACGGCATCACAGTATGGTAAGGGGCGTAACATTTCCGTCACATGCTTGAGGTATTCGGCCAATCACAATGCACTGGATAGCTGGCACCTTAAAAATGTACGCGTTTCAGAAAGGCAGAAATGTACAGTATGTGGAAAATGTGTTTTTTCAACCTTAAACCGCATAAACACATTGCATTACACCAAATACACAAAAAAATGTTCTTTTTAGCAACATCATATGACCCCTTTAAGCGCCATGGACATGACAAGAACTTCTGGTATTTAGTGGTGATCCCTAAAAATAATTAAGAGCCAGTTTCTGAATAATTTCTTCAAGGTGATTTTGTTTTGAGAGTCAGGGACAGTTGCCCTAGGGGTGTAATAAGTACAGAGCTATGCACTTATGGGCACCGTGTCAATTTGTGTGTGTGTGTGTGTGTGTGTGTGTGTGTGTGAAATTAGATTGAAGCACACTAATGTTTTTTTTTAAAGAAACCACTTTTTTCGGCACAAGCATGCATTGATCAAAAGTCAAGGGTGGCAGTAAGACTTTGACATTGTGACATAAAAAAAAAGGTATTGAAATTTTGTTGTTATGCGAACATTTATTCACAACGTATACTAAAAAGACATTTACAATGTACTAACAAAAATACCCTTCAATTGTTCTTTGGGTGTACTTAACTGGTATCCTTAAAGTCCACTAATTTGGAACAACTAATTTTGTACTTAACGCACTTTAATTGTCTGGAAATAGTTCTGAAGTCCAACAAAAGATATACTGAAGAATATTTGATTGTGCTAAAGTGGAACTATTACAAGTATACTTCGGGTACACTTTAAATATCTTGCATTTAAAGACTGATGTTATTAAAAGATCTTACAATCCTCATCAATAGTGACATTAAAACACATTTTAGGCTTAATATTAAGAATGTGCATTGTGCACAAGTACTCCAAATAAACTTTAAGTATAATTTTTATATCAGTATGTCTCGAGCGATATGTCAGTATGAAATATGTTAATAGATTTGAACTATACTTAGTATGAAATAAATGTATTTTAAATACATTACTTTTTTACAAGGGTAAATTCTGCACTTTTGAACTTTCGATTCAAATGAATCCTGAATAAAAAAAAAAATCACAGTTAAAAAAAATAAGGTTAATCAGCAGAACTTTGTATTTTAAAATAACATTTCAATATTTAATAGTAATTTAAAATAGTATTTTTTCAATTTTTTTTATAATTACATTTAGCATTGTAATGGATTTTAATGGATAAAAATTAGCACATGAGCATGGTTTGACTAGTTTGTTAGCTCTGTAAAATCATAAGGTAAAGATTTAATGTAATAATCAGAAATATAACAAGATTTTTTGATATTGCATTGATTGCCATAGGATGACTTAATCAGTTTGTTAAAAACAAACAAACAAAAAAAACACTAAAAACAAAAACATATTTAAGTGTTAGCATTGAGCTAAACTGATTTCTAAGCCAGTTTCACAGTTTAAGATATCTATTGCATTAATTAATTCTTTTATTTATTTTCTGTTTGTGCTGTTGTTGACCTTATGAGACCTGTGACCCACTGATTGAGACCCACTGCTTGAAGTCACAAAGGCTTTTCTCCACTCATTTGTGACTTGTGCCATGACAGCAGAAGCAACAAAATAAAGTCATTGCGACTGTCAAAATCTTAGCTGTCAAGGGAGGATGTCTCCAAAGTAAGACAGGTCGGAAGCCGGTAGACATGCAATTGTCGTCCAAATTCTTTGGCAGAGAAAACTGTTGCGGGGTTGGGAACATTGAGCGTGTTCCCGTCACTGTCAGTCACAGCGTGTCTTCTTCATCTCTGAATGGACTGACACACAGAACATCTGTTTGCTTTTAAATCGCACTCGTCGTCTACCGATTGCGCTGAACAGGGACAGCAGAGCTACTTCAAGTGTTCGTTCTTCATGTCACATAGGCTTCTGTGATTATTCAGTCTGACATATAGAGGAAATGAAGTCAGAATGAGGCTAAGCAACGTGACTTTCTGTTTGTTAACAATGTGTAAAAATACTTCTTACATAAGAGGATGACTGTAGAAGACATGCTGTTAAATAAAAGTTTGGGGGAGAGAGATGGAAATGGAGTAAAAGAGAAAGAAAGTGAGCGAAAATATGGAGAGATTAGGATTTGAAGGGCC
Source organism: Sinocyclocheilus anophthalmus (assembly GCA_018155175.1). NCBI lineage: Eukaryota > Metazoa > Chordata > Actinopteri > Cypriniformes > Cyprinidae > Sinocyclocheilus > Sinocyclocheilus anophthalmus. Next base: position 39,567 of record JADLZN010005434.1, read on the forward strand.
CTGTGGTGTGGTCATTGGATCAAAGACCGATATTCTTTGTCATTTCCTTTAGGGAGGATGAATTATTATCAGAGGATTGTATTTATGGACAATGTTTTTCTATTCATTAGGCAAATTTTTTTTTTTTAACTATCCATCAGTCTGGCATAAGGGTGCAGTTGCAGTGTTTCCGCAGCAGATCATTTGCTTTCATGAATAAAATTTTAGTTGTCCATCGTTAAGAATTTCAGGCTGTAGGTAAATACCATAAAATTATTAAATATTAAATATATAATAATAATTAGAGACTTCAGCTATATTTCATATTATATTTGTGTGAAGAATATTGTAACAGCTTCCACATAGAAGACAGTATTTTAATATCATGATGTTGCATTTAGCGAGTAAGATCCCTAGTTACTGTCCAGGAACTGTGCAGAATTGTTTAATGATACAATAGAAAGGGGTATTTTGTTAATGTCTTTCCTCATACTTTCTTCACACATACACTCTGCTGAAAACTAGGCCCAGCAAGATTTTAAAATGTTTTTGAAAGTCTCTCATGCTCACCAAGACTGCATGATCTTATTTTTTAAAAGTACGTAAAGAATATTAGGCTAATATCGGGCAATATTCTTCTAGATTAGAAAATAAAGTATGTTTAATTTATGTTATGTATTGTTTGATGGCAAATGATTTTTTTTAGCACCTTACTCCCCGTGCTTTCAGTGTCACATGATCTTTATAAAATATTAAATTAGCTTTTAACCTCCATGAGACCCTGCATTCTCATATGAGGACATATTTTATATTTTAGTGAATTTCTCTGAGAACCTACATGTCACAGTTTTAGTCTGGATGTCCTGTAAAGAGCACATTCAGGACTTTTCAGAGATACCAAATGTTTCTCCATGACCACTATAAGTCCCTCTTCTTGGTCTTCAAAAATGTCTGATATTAATTTAGTGAGACTCTTATGGAAATATGATAATATTTTTTAATTATCATTTAAATCTGACTAATTTTCAAACTGTGTGTCATAAATCAACATCTCAGAAAAGAAGACGTTATGTAGTTTTCTAATCAAATAAATGAACTATTCTGTATGAAACAGGAGTTGATTATCATGATAGTTGTCACTCATATGAGGAACGGGACAAACTGTTATTACGCATTTTGGGGATATACAACACCAAATGATAGGGAAACAAAATATATTCAATATTCCTATGAAATAGTTGATCTATTATTATGAAAATCTTGTCAACTTATTACTCCCATATTGACGCTTCTTTTTTCATTACTGTGCCCCCCACAAACACATTAATATGGTGCAAATTGAGATTTTCGTTTATAGAGACATTATATAATAATTATAAAACCGCGGTTTTGACCATTTTACACAACTTTATAGCACTGAAGAACGGTATATCAAATACTTCTGTAATACCATGAGGTATGAGGAATTATAAACTTTGGTGGTAAAAAAAAAAAAAATTTCTGAACACTAAAAGTATTGGCGATTTAAAAAAATCAATTGTTTTTGCCTATGCAGTTATATCAGTGCCCTTTTTCTTTTTTTTAATTGATCCCAATGTCCACTACCAAGGCGTATCATAACTTATGCATGAATATCATTTTACATTTTTTTTTTTTTTTATTGTATTTTTTTTTTTTGAAATGCTTAAACACCGTAAGGACATGAAAAAATACTAATTTTTTCCTAAAATGTTTTGCCGCATCTTAAGAGGTTAAGAAGAGGAGCCACAAAAGACTAACCTCAGAGCAATAAATCCTTTCCTCTGAGAAACAGAGCTCCAAAATGTATTTTGACATTATTCTTAGTGTTATATTCATTATAAATAGAGTAAGACAGACAGACAGAACAAAGTGCGAGACTGAGGTAAACAGACAGGTTGCTGGGTCTCCGTTGAGAACATGTGTAACTGCATTAGCATTATCAAACCGTGGAAATGTTTTCGGATGCTGAAGTGATGTATTCTTTGATAACGCGCCATGAGTGCAGATGTTTGCGCGAGACATGGTGAAAGGTGAAGTCTGAGACTGGGTTTGATCTCGGCCTTGTTGTCATCCTAAAGTCAGTGTATTAAAGTCCAGACGCCTCTCAGTCATAAATCATTCATCAGCTGACTCGCTCTCTATCACTCACACACACTTCACACACACACACACACACACACACACACACACACACACAATTGATGAAATTATGAAGAGACGGCCACCGTGGCTGTGAAGTATCGGCGAAAAGAAAAAGGACAGAAAATATCTTGAGAAAAATACTGGGAGCTTCAGAGGAAAAAATTTTTCATCTTCCAGCTATTGCAATAAACTATACTGATGTGTGGGGAAAGTTTGTGCCGTAAATGGTATGTGTAGACAACTTACGTGTTTTGTGTTGTTGAGGCCATAGTGGTGGATCCTCAATTTGAATGGGCTGGCTCCTTTTGATCTGAATCTGTTTTCTTCTTTCAGTCGTCCTAAACCCCCTGATCATGATTTCCCTGTGCACATAGTTTATGGCCATGTAAAATTCAAAGCCGTTATAAATTATTGATCATTTTAGACAATGGTAGGTGGGGGGCCAGACCGTCTCATAGTTATCCTTTTGATGGATTTTTAACTGGACATTACTCCCTCTCCTAATTAGCAACATTGATGATCCAGTGTGTGTGTTGTGTGTGTTTTTGGGGGTGTGGTGCGGACGGCGTGGATGTGTGTGTCATTACAAGGTGGGTTCCGCTGCCATAATTGATATGTTTAATTTGTCCATCTTTCTTTCGCTCCACACGTCTTGGATATTATACTAGCTGTACAAAACGAATAGCTGTATTCCCCTGATCTATCTGTACTTGTTTTTCTGTGATGTGACACTATGAAAAAATATCTCAATTATGCTTTATTGTACGACGATGGTAAGAGAGATCTCATGCTCGCTGAGTCTAAACAATGAACTAACGAATGTTTCTTTTGAAGTAGTTTTCCTGAGAGAAGAGTTCCTCTCAGAATGAATTTTCACAGTGTTTTAGAAGATTTGTATTCATTGTAGAGTTTTACGTTTACATTATTTGTGGGTAAAAATAAATAACACATGGTATTTTTCACTGTTTATAAAAGTAAATAAAATATGAACTAATGGGTTAAGTACTGTTTTGATTTAATATTAAATTTAATTATTTAAATTAAAGTACCTTAAAATAAAAAATTTATTTGTTATAAAATTGCAAAACTGAAATCGTAAATTAAATTCTATAAATAAATGAAATGAAATTGAACTTATGTGGTGACTTTACAATACTACTTCGTTTAAAATTAAAGTTACATTAATATAAACTTAAAAGTTAAATCCAATTTAATTAAATTTGGGTTGCTTCGACCATACTACTGTTTAAAATTAATTAAATAAAAATTCCTGAACATTGTTTTAATTCAATTCAGTTATTTGAATAGCGCTTTTCATGATGGCAAATAGGCGGGCAAAGCAGCTTTAACAGAAAATGTAAGTTTCTACATTCATATTTAGTAAAAGGAGCGCATATTGGGACGAATCTCACATTGATGTCCATATGGCAGACATGTATGGTAAAAATCAAGCAGTTAGTTAATGTCATGTATTAAAACAGACGGTGAACAACTATTACATCAATATTATATTTGCGCATCAAACCTATGGCAAAATTTGGTAATTTGGTAGCTTTACGAATACTTTACATTAACTAAACTTGAATTACCTTAAATTGTATTAAAAATTAAATTACCTTAAATTAGGTACTTTATTGATACTTCATTTAAATTACATTAAGGATGATAGAAGTGCTTAAATGAGGTACTGTATGTTAAAATTAAATAGAATAAAAAAATGACATTAAAATTGTATTGAAAAATTAAATTAAATTAACATGTTTAAAATTAAATAAAATAAAAAATTACGTTACAATTGTATTAAAAATTGAATTATAAATTACATTAAATTAAATTTGGTACTTCATATTTTAAATGAATTTGATTTTGTTTTACTTTGTGTTGCAGGAGAAAGAGAAACTTTACGTCGAGCTGAAGCACATCCTTGCTCGGCAACCTGGTCCAGAAGCAGCGGAAAAACTACAGGTTTATCAGCGAACACTCCGGGAGAAGACCAAACAACTGAAGGTCCGCTAATAAACCTCTTCTCTTCTCTTCTCTTCTCTTCTCTTCTCTTCTCTTCTCTTCTCTTCTCTTCTCTTCAATAAAGCAATGTCATATTACAAAATAAAGAATGTATTGTAAAATAATTTAGCATAATAAGTCCTTTTTTCTTTCTGCGATATGTCAGCCGGATCCCGCGTCCCACTCGCTGAGGGCTTTTTCTCACATCAATCATTCCTCCTCTCACTCCTCTCCCATCATTTTCATCTCCTTATTCCCCCTCTCACCATCACACAAAATGAACAATTAGTTACTTCACCACTTAATTAAGAGTTCAGGTCCATCTGGAGACAGCGACCACTAATGTAATTTTTAATGAGTCGGTTCGGTTTAAGCTGCCTCGTCCTGTCCTATTAAATGGGCAAGAGGCAGAGATGAAAGCAGTAAAAAAGTTATGAGTCTCTGCTGAGCCTTCGGTGACCTTATAATGTCCATATGTCACTGATATACACTGATCTTTGAGCTGCGTTTTGATCAGGAACATTAGGATCCAGGAAACTAGCCCTGGATCTGAAAACCAGGCAAACTGTCCTCTGCAGTCAGGACAGTAGAAAGTGCTCCGTTACATTCGCCATTCTTTACAAAAATGGACGTAACAGACTTTAAAGACTCAAAAGTGCTTAGCTCGGCAGAAATTCAGAGCTGATCTATTAGAATATCTGCAGTGTGGAGTATAAAACTCTCTGGCGCCCTTGAACTTAAAAATAATGGCCTGAAGGTAGGTATAGGGGGGGTTTGGCTTTCTGATAATTTATTGCCAAGCTTAAAATGAGTTAGGCACCACAGGCATCACTGGCAAAGCTTTAAATAAACAAAGCTCAGTGTAATTAACATTAGAACAGAAGCCTTACTAATGAGCCAAACTGAAAAATCATCCCATTCTTTGTTTTGATTGAAGCATGTCTTCCCGCTCCAGCCCCCTTTAGGAAATTAACATTAATTAACACCGGTCTTTTGACTCTCCATGCTTGCTTGGAAGATGTTTCCAGAGTTTTGTCTTTGTAAAATACCCAGTAGTCTGAATATTATTATACGCTCATGAAAAGCTCACAACAGATGAAGTATTTTGTTAATTTAAAAATGGGCCAAAAGTTGCTTGAAAGTTGATTAAACAATGCACATTTTGGTGGAAAAAAGTAAAATAAATAAATTAAACAAACAAAAAATAATAATAAATGAAATGGAAAAAATTGAATAAAAACAACATAATAAAATGGTAATGATACATAATTTTGTGGCAGAACTTGAATTGATTTCAATTTTTTTAATTTGTTTCCTTTGGTTATTATTCTTATTATTCTTCAGTTATCATCACATCATTAATTATTATAGTTATTTTTGTCGTATTTAAAAGAAAACCTTATATTAAAAAAAAGCTTTCACTGACAGAAAATTTTGAAATGTCTGAGCAATACTCTTCCTAAATGGGTTCAAAAAAATCTGAATATTCAAATAAAGTAATAACTGTTTGAAAAACTAGCCATACATTTCTGTAAAAATGTTAGACAACTAGGTTGCCAAAAAAGATTGATTGGATATATTCATTTAATTATATAGGAGAGATATATGTCATATTATAATATAAGTAACAGACTGCCGTAATATATATGCAATATCTTTCGCAAATTATCCAATATTCATATCACATTCAATAATAATAAATAAAAAATGCAATAAAATGATCAAAAGTGACAAAAATAATATACTATTGTGTTATCCTAAACAATTATCTGCCAACGAATACTGATTTGAAATTTATTATATTTGACTTATGAAGTTTTGAAATGAAGGTTATTTAAAAAGTTAGATTTTAGTTAATACAATTATTTTATTTTCTAATTATTTGTATTTAATTTTGTAAATGGAAAAACATTTAAATAAAAAAAAACTTTCAATGAGCAGAAACATTTTGAATGCCTGTCATGTGCAATACCCTTCGCAAATCGTCCAATCCAAAGCCAGCTCTGCAGCAGAGCACATCCGAGATTTCTTCATTTATTACTTCCTCTCTCACTTTCTGTCCATCTTCCTCCTTCTCTTTAGCATCTCTCTTCTTCCTGTTCCTTTGATTACTGAGCTCTGGGCTGTTGGGTCACCTGCACTATGTGGGTGGTTTGGAGCACATTGGATGAATGACAATTAGAGCTTGACTGATATGTGCAAAGATTGACGGAGATCAATGAGATGCTGCAGAGGAAATCGCTCTGTTCCTTGCTCAGAGGAAGCCGAACACATCCTCAGTGATAGATCACAACTGTACAACTCGGACACATTTATAGCAAAGAGGTGCCTACTGAAGGGTGAGCGCAGCTTTAGGAAACATTTCAAAGTAATTGACAAATGGACTCTTAGACGCTTTGCAATATTTAGATGGTTTGCCACATAACTGGAAGCAGCAAAGCAGTGCATATAAAAGCAATGAACTGCTTGAGGCTGTGAGTTACAGTGTTTAATCATTAAAAACATTAATGTTCAGTATATAATAAAATGAAAAAAGTACCAAAAATAATCACTGTTGTTAATCACTAAACAATTAGTCTGCAAAGCAATATAGTTAATCTGTAGGCTGTTTCAGCTCTGAATTAAGCTAAAAAAAAATATTTTTTTTTCATAAAGAAAAATGAATCCTATTTGTTTTAATTCAATTAACCACATTTTCCTACAAATTTTTCAGTGTTAGTAGGAGGAGAAGATTTCAGTGTTTTTTCAGTGTTTTTATTAAAATATGCTTAAATTAACTTAATTGGAACAAATTATGATATGTACTGTACCACTGCATATAATTAAATCATGAAGGTGTTTGTGCACTTGACCCGGTTATGGTTGCCAGGCAAGTTTGAAGCAACCAAGTGCATAAATATATAGTTATATAGTTACAGTTTCAAACATAACTTTTCTTTCACAGGTCCTAACAGCAGAGCTCAACATGCACGAGTCCCAATCAGAAGACTACAAGTATGAGATCGAACGTCTTGCCCATGAACTTCAAGAAGTCAAGAAAAAATACCTCGCACAGAAACGGAAAGACCAGGAGCACAGGTGAGAAAGGAAGGCATAAACCCAAAAATGACAATTCTGTCATCATCTGCTCACCATTATTATGTTCATTATGTCCTTCTAAACCTGTATGACTTTCTTCTGTGGAATACAAAAATACAACTTTTTCAATTTACAGTAAATGTGGACTGAAGCATTCAAGCTCAAAAAAAGAATGGAAAAGCACAATAAAACCATGTCCAAATGGCTCATAAAGTCTAAAGTTCTAAAGTTGTATAGACCACGTTTATGATGCTTGTGGTGCTTTTGCATGCTTTTAAAAAGCTTGAAAGCATCAGTCACCAGTAATGAGGGTGAGTAAATGATGACAGAATTTTCATAAGCATTTAAAAACAACCGTGTGCCAGTATTCGAGTGTGTGTGCATGTGGGTTCAGGTGGAAGACGTTAATCCCAGATCAGCATAAGATGTAACGTTATACCCACAGTATAAATCAGACCAGCAGAAAGCACTTTATTGTGTTTGTATGTGTGTGGTGTCTGTGTATCCTTATATTTCATGGTCCTGACAGCAAATGACCTTCGATATTGCCAACAAGCAGACAAGAACGCAGTCTCTGACATGGCCGAAAATGATACCTCAGATAACGGTGAGAGAGGAAAAAAGCATTTGGAGTTGGAGGGAAATCAATGAGCCAGTGAATTGGAAAGATTTCTCTCATTTCGTCTCTGTGTTCTTGGGAGCAAATCGTGACACTGAAAATTACAGAGTGATGCAAAATCGCTCTGTTGCTCGCTGATTAGTAGCACCCTGCCAGATTCCACTGCTATTGGCCTTCGATCTAATGAAATTATGACTAATCGTGTGGTATTTTGGAAGCATGTATGTTGTTTATCCTGGGGAGTCTTATTTTCGAACGCAATGAGAGAATGTTTCCTTTGGGGGGGTTGACGATTGATTTGTATGCAATCTTCTAAACACTACTGTTATCCATACAGTATACACACTTCTCACATCAGCCACTCTTTCTGTCCCACACACACACACATCCTTTCAGAACACACACATTGGGCCTTATTTCTGAAACATGAGCAGAGCAAATTTGTGTGTAAATCCATTCTTACGTAAATGACTTGTTGAATGGAATAGGACAATTTATGTACGAATATTTTTACAGCGACAGATTACTTCTGCAGTTGTTTCTTGAATAAGGCCCATTCAATGTAGGTTTCTGCCTCAGATATGATAAAAATTAAATAAAAAGTAAAGTACATTAAGCTTAGTAAGCCGATTTTTCAAACCATATATATTGTAACCAGATTTGCTGGTTACAAAACAAAATAGAATTGGACAAGGCTTTCTTCAGTTAGAGGTTGGCACGTCTATGGCAACAGACACTGATTGAATTGATCTGATTGGCCGGTCCCTGTCGTCTGGTTTAGAAGCACAACTGCTCCGCTTCCTGTCACATCACAGAATGTCCCACTGTTTTAACTGGACAGGTTTCAGACTTCATGGTTGACCAGTAGGAGTCTACGGAAAATGCCTGGTTGCCTTTGTGTGGTGTCTTAATAAGAGTGAAATTAATAGCATCCATCATCTCTGCTGATCTACAATTTCATAACTGTATCCCAGAGAATGACTTGATTTCTAATTGAGATATATAGGTGAGTTAATGATTTACTTTTTTCAGATAAAAGTTCTATCAGTCCTCACAGTAGATTTATTCAGTGCGTTTAATCGGTCTATTAATCAAAGTAATGAGGTAGAAATACGTATACTACCGTTGAAAAAGTTTGGGGTTGGTAAGATTTATTAAAGGGGTCATATGATGTTGCTAAAAAGAACATTATTTGGTGTAATGAAATGTGTTTATGCGGTTTAAGGTTAAAAAAACACATTATTTTCCACATACTGTACATTATTGTTTCTCCTCTGTGCCCCGCCTTTCTGAAACGCGTCGATTTTTACAAAGCTCATTGTTGTGCTCTGATTGTCCAGCTATCCAGTACGTTGTGATTGGCCGAATACCTCAAGAGTGTGACGGAAATGTTACGCCCCTACCATATTGTGATGCCCTGTCCGGTCGGAGCGACGAGACAAAAACATTAAAACCCATTATAAACGAGGCATTTGTTGCATCCAGTGGGGACATATTTACGGATTATAATGACTTGTACTGTTTTTTTTTACGCGTTGCGTTGCATCGCGCCGTTTAAACATAAAACCATGTCTGCATTGTGATCGGAGAAATGACAAACAACAAGCGCTACTCTACACTGTCCAAAACTCGCGTTTGAATCATCAGTGGCAAATTCTTTAAATATAAAAAACGTACTTACAATCTGTGAGTCAGAACAGCCGGCATTGTAGTCTATTCTACCAGGATCAGGAAACAGTCCTCCATAAAATGCGCTGGACACATCTGAATATTTGGGTTGAACTGTTCTGGAACAGTGTTGTAAATACAACTTTACCACTGATTTCTAGTCGTGCCCTCTTTTGGAAGGCCAAACAAAGTAGTTTCGTCTTCACAATGAAACACAGCGTCATCACACGGCAGGCTAGAGTGAGCGGCGTCCGGCGGGCTTGCGGCAACCACATGTGACGGCCCCGGGCTGGACTCCGCTTCGTCCATGGTGAAAGCCGATCTGGCGATCCACAGCGCGAAGTTGATGTATTTCCTCAGCGACCAGCATGGATCAGCTCTAGGCATGACGAAGCGGATATCGTCTGCTTTTGGAAGGCCAAACAAAGTAATTTCGCTTTCACAACGAAGCACACAGCGCCTTCACGACATGGCGGCAGCAACAATACTACAGCAAGATAAAGTTACGCCTTCTTTCTTTGTGAACATTTGGGCGGTGTTATGCAAATCTTCCCACATCGTGAGGTAGACATGTGGGGACGTGTTAGAACGAGCCGTTTTAAGTAGGCATGGTTGACTCTTAACTTTTTATAAAGAATAACTCTTTGGATTTAAGACTTTAGTCTTCGCAACTTTACAGAACATCTTTATGCACCAAGAGCTTGCACTCCAAAGAGAAAGGAAAATTTTTAAATCGTATCATATGACCCCTTTAATGTTTTTTGAGAAAGTCTTTGATACTTGACCTGCTGCATTTTTTTTTATCACACCCCTAGTACAACATCTAAATATTTTTACATTTTAAAATAACTGATTTCTATTTTAATGTTTTTTAAAATGTAATTTATTCCTTTGATTGTAAAGCTGAATTTTCAGCAGGCTTTACTTCAGTTTTCAGTGTCACGTGATCTTTCAGAAATCATTTTAATATCCTGATTTGCTGCTCAAGTACAGCAGTTTTTTAATATTATCAATGCTGGAAACAGTTTGCTGCTTAATATTTTTATGGAAACTGTGATACTTTTTTGGTCATTTATTTAAAATAGAAAATCTTTTGTAATAGTTTAATAGTTTTTACTGTCAAGTTTTGATCAATTTAATGTGTCTTTGCTGAACATTTTTTACCACCACACCACCAAAAAAAAAAAAAGCTGGTAATTGGTACTAGTAATATTCTAAAAAGTCTAAATGTTTCTGTTTCTGTTACCTTTTACTTCCTCGCTTCTGGTTTTGTAAAAAAAAAAAAAAATTATAATGAAAATGTAACATTATTGTTACTGTTCAAATCTTGTTTACAGCTGGTTTAGCCATAGAAACCAGCTTGTTGGCCTGCTAAGTGCAGCAAACTATCATAGCCTGGGTTAAACCAGTTTTATTTTTCAGCAGGGCTTGGAAATCTAAACATAAGACACAATCAATGTGAGCTTTAAATGTGTTTTTAGATATAAAATATACCTGATAGCTTTTTGGCTTTATAAACATTGTGAAATGCTGATGAAGTAATGTGCCATGAGATTAGGTTCATATTGCTGGAGTCTCCCGCTATCAATTCCAAGAGAACTGTTTGCATATTTATCAGATATAGCATTCATAAGGTAATGAAATGCGATTACCTTGTCCATTTTTACCAAGGTGCCATATAGTTAATATAATGTTCTTGCAACCATTTTTTCACAAAAACGTCTAAAGGCACGTTCACACCAAGCACGATAACTATAAAGATAACGATAAATATATAGTTCTAAAAATCGTTCTCAATATTAAAGAATAGCAGAGTCCACACCACAGCTATAATGATAAAGGCACAGAGAAACGATATCATTGGAATCACTTTCAAAGCGATTTTTTCCAGCTGATGAACGATAAAAACATTGACAGCCAATCAGAATCCATCCTGCTGTAACGAGCTTGAGAGTTTAAAGCGGCAGATGAGTGTGTGCTTAGACGCTAATATCGTTATCTTTATAGTTATCGATCTTGGTGTGAACGGGGCTTAACACTATTTACTAAGTCGACTATGCAGCAAAAAATCTCATAGCTTTGTCTATTTTTTTATTATTTTTTTTTTACATATACAGCTTTAAACTCTTTGTCTAGGCCAAGCACAGACATCACTTCCTCCTCTGTTTTGAATTCTCCTGGCTGCATGTTTAAACATTGCACTTAAGCCTTGCTGATGGGCAGCATATTGATTTCCTTTCCCCCCCCTCTGACATCTCGTGTGCTCAGACCAATGACTTAATTCTACACAAATCCCACATCAGTGTTTTCACACCAAGTAAAACAAGTCATTCATAAGTAATGGAGAAGGTCTTGTTTTTTTAAAGTGGTATAGTCACTAAAAACTGTATTCACAGCACAATGCTATCAGTGTTATGGAGTAATTGTGCCATGAATGTATTTATTTACTCTTTGTTAGTAGCTTTTAGCTTTTTATTTATTCGTTTTTTATTATTCAGTCAAGTTTATTTGTATGGGCCTTCAGATCGCGTAATTCCTCATGTATTTTTCTATTTATTTATTTTACTGTCGCCATGTTGTAGTAATTTGTTCCTTAATCTTAATTTAACAAGGGGATGAATTAATAAAATGTGGCCACGACTTAATAAGTCATAGGAACAAATGAAGTTGTAGCAACTAATTATTAATATCTATTTTTCCCCCACATGTCATGTGCAGGACTCCGTAGTACAATTCAATTTCGTTTTCCCCAGCAGTGCAACATCCAATATAAATGTCCTGCTCCTGTGGAAGCTATAATTAGCTTGTATGACCATTTACAAACAGTGTCAGTTGCATTAAAATATTGGGAGAAAACAATGTTTATATTAAATTATTTATATTAAATAATAAGTGGTTTGGTAACGCTGAATGCTGCATGCTATGCATTTTGCATTTTCACATTTTCAGTATACTGGATGAGACAGAGATGGTTGTGTTTCCTGAAATAAGACAGGAGATGAGAGGAACACACGCACAGCATCAAGGGAGCGGAAATCTGCTTGCCTAGCTTGTTTGAATCTTTCTGGTTAGCGCATGTTGCAGCCCGTCTACATTGGTAATGGGCAGAAAATCTTTCATGGCTTGAAGCAGCAATTAGCAACGTCAATGAATAGATTTAGATGGGTCAAAACGAGTCGATGGATGGATTTTGATGGTTAAAAGGTTGAATAAATAATGCAGGACCTTTGTGTGTAAATATAACTGACCAGTGTATTGCTATTAAGCCTAATACAGTTGGGTTCAAAAACCTGAGACTTTCAAATTTTCACTCTATTTTCCCCTTTGCAAATGATATTATCAGCCTGAAAACACAATTTAGAGTTTAACTGAAAAATTAACATGCATTTATTAGTATGTTGTACAATATGCCCTTGTCTTGCTTTAACAGCACCAGCACTCCAGCTGACATGAATACATTTACTCCTGACTAGTGACCTAGAAATAAAGCAGCATCTTGAATATTTAGTTTTAATATTTAGAATACTTCGTTTTGAATTTTTTGGATCTTAATACTTCTTTTTTTAACATTTCAATGATATTTTGATTGAGTCCCAAACCGACTGTCTATAGCAGATAGTGTATGTGTAAATGTGATGGGGTAAAGTTCTCTGCCATAATGGCATCAGTGGTGTTGCATTGGAACAATCTACTCTGAATTATGCATTTACACATTTATATGTTTAGCTTTTGGGGAGTTTTGGGAATGTAAAAGGTTTAAACTCCAGTGCATATGTTGTGAATGGCATTTCAAAGAATCGACAATGGCATTATAAAAGTAAATGAACACTGACACTCCCTTTGTTCCTAATAGCAGTCTCATGCTGATCAAAAGCTTGGCGCTATGTAAATTTGCTCCTAATGTTAATGATTACATGGTTGCTTTCAAGACCAAATGAAATTCCCCTAATTAATTTTAGATTAAAAATAGTTGCCCCAGCCTTTTCCCCTGCTATCAAATAATATGTCAGCACCGAACAGAAGCTAAAGCCACTGTGTTTTTGTTTTGATGGGTTCAAGTGTGTTTACTCTTCTGTATTCTTTCCTGTCCTGTTGGGTTTTATTCTCCATCTTTCACTTAAAGGCTTTTATGCTTCATGCTATTGTTTTCCATTAAATGTCTTTTGTCTTCCTCTTTTTTTCCATTTTCTCTCCTTCGCTTTTCAGATGTGCTCACAGACCATTTAAAACTTAATCTCGGCCAACCCTTTCTGTTCTCTCTGCTTGCGTGGTTCAGCTCCACTGAGGTGTGGTAACTGGCTCCATCTGCTCCAAAACTCCGGAAGCCATTTTGGCTCGCTCAGGACATTTGGATTAACTGCTTTAACCACACAATGGTGGTGTTATTTTTTTTCATACACCTTGGCTTCATGCAAAAAGTGCTACCTACTTGTAAACATGAAGGCTTGGCAAGCTGGTGCCGTGTCAAGAGTAAGCTAGACGCCCACAGACATGAATGACATTTTTTTTTCTGATGTTACTGGATAACACAGCTAGTATCTTACCATTCATCTACATTTTAAAGAATGGCTTAAGAGCTAATCTGTAATAATAATAACAATAACAACAACAACAAGATAAAATCACTGCAATCTACTAACTCAGAGTGCATAAATCCATTAAATAAATAAATAATATGTTTAGTCTCAAAAGAACAAAATGGTCCTTAAAAAAAATTATAAATGCAGTGCAGACCATTTTGTTCTTTTAAGAACTAATCGGAGTAGAAGTTCATCAGAGTAATCTGTTTTACTTTTTGGATTAAATTTGCTGTTTAGTACCACTATTTCAGTGTACACTTTCATGCATTTTCTTTTCTCTTTTTTCCAGATCAGATCACGAATTTCCTTTTTAGCATTGCTGGAGAGCTCATAAGGTTGGACATTCAAGTCCAAATTAAATATTGCAATACCACGAAATAATTTTCAAAAGTGGAGTGGGTGGCAATGCCTTCATTTCTTAGAAGTTTCTGTATTGAACCGCAGTACCACATGCACACAGGATTAATAGTCAACCGAATTTTATTTTTATACTACATTTATAGAACTGTTAAGACCACGTTGAGAGCAAAGCAAATAAACACTGTTTGCTTCCTTCTTGTCTCCTAGGGAAAACATGTAATAAGCTCCAAGCATTTTTTCAATCTATTGATTGAATAAGGCCTAACAGACCGTACATTGAAAGAGAGATGGGAAAAGCAAGGTCTATTTCGAAGAAACGTAGGCCATTTAAACGAAATGTCAGAATGGCAAAAACAAGAAATCAATAGCAATTAGGAATATTTTAATGCCATTGCTTGATGTCCTAAATGTTATATGAAGTTTTTTTTATTTTTTTTATTTTGGGGTTTTGGGACAGTGAAGTAATATTACTCAAAGATTTATTTTAAATCAGAGCACAGCAGTTTGTTACATGTGCCGAAATTGACTTGAAGAAATAAACTTGTGGTGTCAATTAACGGCTCTGTGTCCCTAGACAGCATTTTATCGCAAACCATCAATATTTCGCTAAACACTGCAAAAGAAACAAATCACTTTAAACATCTTAAAATTTCTGACTGGGCCTTTAATATTGCCTGTCATCAAATCATTCATTTTCTGACTTTTTTTTCTTGCTTGCTGAATGGAACCAAGAGAAATGTAATCACAGCTGGCTCGGCTTGTACATTCTCTGTTTCAGATGACGTGCGATGAATGATGGTGTCTTGAAGCCTTCATTTGAAATGAGAGAATAGACAGGAGGCAACCACGTCGCCGACAAGTTCACAATAAATTGCATGCAAATGAGGACATGTGGATTATTGCATTCTGGGTAGCGAGTGAGACGAGCGGCATCGGTAGCCATGTTTATGAGGTGTGATGCAAACAAGAGGCAGTAATGAGAGTTGATCAAGCGTGACAAGGTGCAGAAACACTCAGCGTGCATATAAGCAAATGCGCAAATACAGCCCTTCAGGAATAACTTCTTGCCTCATAGTTGAGTGAGCGCTTACTGACTGGAAATATCTTGTGGAGGTTTGGTTGAGAGCAGAGTTGGAGGTTTTAAATAAGAATTCCTTACTTGTAAAACTTTCAGATGCCACAGTTTTGTCAGTTTCCGATATGCAAGTTGTTTTTGTTTACTTTGTTTTGGAGCCTCTTTTGACTTTGTTGGAATTCACATTGATTTCACAAGATGTGGACGCAAGAATATGCTATTGTATATGCAATTCTTTAGACTCCCCCTTGGAGTCTAATCACAATTAATTGTGATAAATTGCTGTCAGCAGGTGTAAAATTTATTTATTTAAAAAAATTTTTTTTAAATAAAAATCTCACTGTATATTTAGAGGGGTTCTCTTAGAGTGGTGGTTCTCTAAATAATACCACCCAACAATGCTGTTACAGCACTTTTAATGTGTAAATGAACTTAATATTTTAATGTGTTGATTGCATGAATATATTTCACTTCTTTGTTTAACAATCGTTCATACGGTGAAATACATTTGCATCTCAAAGTGCTTGTATAATGCAAAATTACAGAGTTATGTCTTAAGGACAGGACAAAGCATTTGATATGTTCAAATAGATCTGCACATTAGTGTGAATGCAGCCTATTAGACCTGCTGCTTTCTATGATGTCATCAAAAATAATCAAACAGCGATAATTCTGAGAAAAAGAGAAAAATACATGTTATTTCTAGTTGTGGATCTTGATTTTGGGAGGTTTATTTAGACTTGTTGGTCTTTTTTTTATCCAGCATTATGGTCAGGTCAGTTCATCTGTATTTTTATAGAACATCTTCACAGCCCATGTTGTTTCAAAGCAAAAAATCATGCCACGATGTCTCAAAGACCTCAGTAACTGTGGCAATAAGGGAATAAAAAACCATAACATGTTTAGGCAATGGATGGAAAAACCTTGAGAAGGAACCAGGCTCAGTTGGAGGAGTCCATCCTCCTCTGACATGACATGAGGCACACTGTATCTAACCATACTGCCACTACTGTCTTCAGATTGAAAATCAGCATCTTGCACTTTAATTATGGAGGGAATCTTGGTATTTAGCCAAGTCTGGTGGTTAAGGAGTAATCTACTCCAATCTGCTCTAGCGATTCGCTGAGTCATGGATGTGGCTGTAGCCACTTTTAGGCCATTACAATAAACATCACAGTCTCATGGGAGAGATGTAGAGAAAAAAAGTGGAGTGAGATTAAGTGAAAGATGGCGGTGGGTTCTTGTCTGTCTAGAGCAACCTCCAGTTAAGTCAGTGTTTTGTGCCAAAACATAATGCAAATGATCCTCTGTTGAGCACTGTGGAGAAATTACATTCCACAGACGGCAGCTTTCAATGTCTAGCTGACATTGACATTGATTACATTAGTATTCGGTTGATAGTAGATGGAAACGTGCCCAATGATGTTCAAAGAGGAATCATTTGTTTGGCTGTTTGCCTGGACTTTAGAGATTTGTTTGACGTCTCTGTGAATTTCATTTAAAGTGGGATCAGTTTCAGATATTTCATCTGTAAAGGGAGATTTGCTTACATCGATACACAGAGACATGAAATTAGTAGAGAAGGAAAAATAAGTCGGAAGTTTGATTGCTCACTCAAAACACAAACACTCTCAATGCTACATTAAACTGCCATCAGCGTTGGATTATGCAAAGGTACTGAAAAACCATAACCTACATCAAAACGCCTCCTAAATAGACTCTCATTGTGATGTCTGCTGGATTGAAGCTCTCTGCTTCGTGGAGAGCTGTGTAATTGCTCTCAGGCATGAGAGGTCTTGCTCTGACCTCTTCCAGCAAAATGGGACATGTCCTTGATGTACAAGAGGTTGCTTCTTTGAGAAGAGTTTTGCAAGCCGGATCATAGAGTTTTGTGATGGCAGATCTGTATTGTCTTAGCAAAGGAACCATCAAAGTCAAAACACACACACAGGAGTGTGATTAAAAATGCGGTGTAATGTCTTTGCTACTAGCAGTGGCAGTGCCTTGTAGTCTGATTGCTATTGTTTGTGAAACTATTTTTAACTTGACAGGCTTTCTTAAAAATATGGATGCAACAAGATTTTTTTTTGGCTGTGACCAAAGACGTGCATCTGCTAAACTAAAGTTAATGATTTTAAAATTTATTTTTAGCATAAATGTTAAATAGCACAAATGGATCCCAGTTATCTGTTGATTTATTTGTAGCGGACTAAAATTACCAGCATGCTCATCCCTGGGTGCATTTTGTTTTTATTTCTGTAGCACGAAAATTTAGAAAGCTATTTGAGATCTTTTATGAATCCATTAATTATTGATTGCATCATTGAATGTAGGTGTAAAAAGATGTTAATATGTGATAACATGTTAAGTGTTCCTATCTTTCCATCGTCCTTTAACAGAATATTGGGCCCCACTTTATATTAAGTGGCCTTAACTACTATGTACTTACATCAAAAATGAAGTACAATGTACTTATTGTGTTCATATTGTAAGGGAAACAGGTCAATTTAGCTCAAAGGGAATCATTTAAGATTTTAAAGGGAACTCCACCATTAATATGCAAGGGAATTAGGACAGAATCACTGTTTTACGGCGGATCACTGAGACGGCCAGCGATTCAGTGAACGAGCCGTATGACAGCAATTCTGCAATGGATATCTATATCCAAAATATAGTGAAAACACTATTAATTAGCATATGTAACAAGATCGGCAGTTTAAGACATTAACTTGTGAGCACAAAACACAAGATACTTCTCTTTTCAATATAAATAAGGCTTAATTGGATAAATCTAAGACATATAACTAATCTAACACATGAACACACGCATTCATACAAGTTTGCAGAAAGAGAGAAAGTGAGAAAATAGTTAGTTTATGAGAATGAAAATGTGAAATCCCTAGTTTACAGCAATATGTGCCATTGTAATGATCTGAACAACCATCAATCACTTAATTAACCCTCGAAATGAGTTCTCAATGAGGTTAAAATTTAAATTAAATGCACCAGTTCAGCTAGAATCTGGAGTACTTGCGTTTCTGTGATGCCGGGTTCCCTTTCTTGTCTGGTTGCTGAAAGGGGTTTCCCGAGGTGGCTGATTGGCTGGAGGTTCAGTCTTGAAGCCAGTGATTGAGCGTTGGCTGGCGACGCGGAGCTGTGGTCTGCAGTTGAAGGGTAGACAGCACTCTTCGGAGATGCGGCGTTCGGCAAACTTAACTCAAAACACGAAACTCTCAACGGAAAATAAAACAAACTAAAGAAATAGAAATAGATGTAAAGTTTGACGAGGCCAGGTGTTGTTTCTCCTCATGGTTTCGGAGGAGCTGGCGTGTAAGCCAGAGCACGCTCAAAAACTAAAGAAGCATGACTAGGAGTGAAAAGCTAAAAGCCGCATGGCTAAAAGCTAGACACAAAAAGTCAGACCCGCAAAAAGGCAAAAGACCAAAAAGCAGTTTGATGGTGTCCTGAGTATTTAAACAAGGCTGTTTAACACACCCCAAATGGTGTTTCGACCAATTGTAGCTCGGGTGTTGCAATGTTTCTCCTTCCCAATCATAAATCAACTGTTATCTCATCATTCACATGACCTGCGTTTTTCCCGCTCTGGTAGAGTATGATTTTGGACATGATTTCTATCACGAGGATATGATACATTTGACCAAGAATTGACTGGGAGAAACGTTTCAAGCATGAAAATTCAAACTCACACATACCAAGCATGAATATGACCCCTTAAGCTCTTCAATAGTTATTAACAATACATACACAATAAAAGATTAAAACATGATGGTTAAACATGTGTGTTAGATACATAATATGGAGTTATGCAAAGAAATGATTAGTTGCTCACAAGTCCCTTTAGTGTCATTTAGGTGCATGGAAAGGCAGTTTCCGTCCCATTCTGTGAATGTATGAAGACCAGAGATTAAAATGTCTGTAAGGAATTTTAGTCTCTCTGTTCTTGTCGTAAAGTGGGGGAAGTCAATTTACGAGGAGCTTGTGACTGTAGTTACTATCGTGTGATAGTCATGCGGTCATCTCTTTTGACCATTATTCTTGATAAATTGCCCCAAAATTGACAATCTCCTTGAAATTGTCAATAAGTGTTCTTTTGTGTTAATGTTGAAAACTGTTCTGTGACAGGGTCTTAGGTTTAGGTTTGCTTCAGAGAGGCTGGGGTCTGATTTATGATATCCTGTTGTCTTGGGCCTCAGTGGAATTTTTGTGACTCCTCGTGCCTCAACTCGGTTTTGACCAAATCTTAGATTGTCTGATTCGGTCTGATATCCTACAATATTGTATTGCAAAACACTTTTGCTGCTATTGAGGTGGGATACGGGTAAGGTTTGGGACAGGTTTGTTGGTATGGGTAGGTTTAAGGGTGGGTTAAGGTGTAAGGGATGGGTCAACTGTGTAATTATAAATGTAATTACAGAAATTAATTACAGATGTAATTACATGCAGGTATTTTTCAAATATAAGTACAATGTAAAAACATGTATGTACATAAGTGCATTGTACAAAATTATTCATTTAAAATGTAAGTACATAGTTGTTAAGGCCACTTAATATAAAGTGGGTCCGAATATTGAAAGTGAGAGGGCATGAAGACTGGTTGAGCAGTTTGAAGAAAGAAAAGCGTTTAGTGGAAGATCCTGTATCATTTTGCTGATGAGAAGAAAAGCAAAAAAGTATGAGAGGAATATTCACTGCCGTACTCCTAAAGATGTGTAACCTTCACATTCCAGCCACACACAAATCACTGTCAGTTATTGATTTATAATCTCTAGAGCGGCCATTCTTCCCTCCCTCCCTCCTGCTTTACTTTATTCTCTGTTTCCCTCTTTCCGCCTGCCTACGTGGAACTATAGATCATAATTTAATTACTGTGGTAGAGGGGACGTATAATCAGCCAGATGGAGTGAGCTTACTGATTTGAAAGACGGGCAAATAATCATATCTTTCCCTTTATTATTTCTGCCGGCATGGGGATGTATTGAATAAACTCGGCACGTAATGTAACTGCTTTCTGCATAATTCCATATAATACGGTTATGTCCTGATTCCTAATTCACTGATTTTTAAACTTCCCGTAGATTGTTATTACAGCGCTGCTAAACATGCTGATTGATTTATTTGCTCCAATAAATTAGTCATGCGTTTAATAAACAATAGATGGATGTAATTTGATGGAGGGCCATTGTGTAATTAAAGACCAGGGACAGCGGGAACACTGCGGTATACCTTGTTTTTTTGCATATAAACGAATAAACAGATGTTAAATTGGGCCAGAATGATTCAGAGCTGTATTCAGCCACCTTTTATTCAAAACAGACAAAAATGTTGGCTGTTTGTATCTGAGTTTTTTAATTTATTGTGTGCTGCTATAGTCCATTTTTCCACACTTGCTGTAGACTTAAAAACTGGACTTTTTGGGGGGGGGTTCAAGCGCTGAAACCCTATAGTAATTGTTAGAATGGCCAAGGATCAGCAATCTCCATCTAAAACTGATGGAGTAAAAAAAAAAGTCATAGAGACTTGAAACTTGGTGGGATTGTAGTACTTAAATTGTCTACAACGTCACTAAGACTCTCCCCAATCGGCCTGACAGTGGTGCTACAGCCATCAAAACTCAGTGGCGGCTTGTCGAGGGAGGCAGGGGTGGCACAGCTTCCCCAAAATGTTGAGGTGAAAAAGGGAGGAGGACGATTAATGTTAATAAAATTAATTTCAGTTCATATCTCAGAACGTGTATTTTTTGTTTGTAATTTCACAGTTGTAATACCATAGCGTGAAAGCGCCACTTTTCTATCGCGAATGTGCCGAATCTGCTGATGTAATTACAACCACTAGATGATAGAGAAGGGTAGGGGGAGGCCGGGGGAGAGCTGAGCTCTCGTGCCTCCGTTGGTAAAAAAAATTAGCCAATCACCATCGAGTGTTCACTTTCAGCGCTGAGGAGTGTTGAGAAAAGAACCCTCGTAGAGGAGGCTAGCCTCCCTTCTGATATCAACCAATCATCATACAGACGTAAATTACGTGATATTAGTTTGAACGTCTCCCGCTGCGCTGATAATGTACCAAGTACTTATGAGTAGCGATATTGAATATATATTTGATCGCCAACTACCAACTACAATTACCAAGCTGTAATTCAAACACGTCTAAGCTGGATTAGAGGTCTGCACGAGCTTTAAAGTGAAACCCGAACCCGGTCCGTACCCGAGATCGTCTGACCCGACCCAAGCGGCACAGTTAAATTTAGAGCCCGAACCAGAAATCTTTTTTTTTTCCACAACAAATAGCCAATTTTAAAAAATGCTGTATTTCACGATTGCATGCAACGGTCAGTAAGCAAATACATGTAACGTTAAAGAAACAGAATCATTAAGGCTCGGCCAGTTCACAAGGCAAAAGAAAAAACACTTACCAGTTATGAAAGTTTATGAACATCAGGTGCAGCGGTCACATAAATTCTGCCGAGTTTTTGAATGGTTGTATACGACAAGATAATAATTCTTTCATCACGCAAATTATGGTCATTTTCGTCAGTTAAGGCTCGTTAGCATTCTGCCTGCTTTAGCTCTGCAGACACAGAGATGCAGTAAGATCGCATTTATTTGAATTAATTAGGCTAATTATATAATTTATTTGAATTAGCCGCGCGCGCAGAGTTAGAGGAAGAGAGAGGAGAGAGTGAGAGAGAGAAGAGAGAGAGAGAGAGAGTGAGAGAGCGAGAGAGAGAGAGAGAGAGAGAGAGATGAAAGTTGCGTGTGTAAACCTGCGTCTGCGCGTCTCTCTCTACAAGCAATGAGGCTTAGTTCCTTCAAAAACAGGGTTGCGAGTCAGTATAGCCTGTCGAAGCTATTTTACTAATAAAAGTTTCCGTGCTGTGTTGTCGTGTGCAATAATGTGTGTGCGTGCGTCTATGAAAGCAGCATAGCCTACTGCATATAGTTTGTTTAGCTATAAACCCGAGCCCGACCCGAACCCGAAAGTATTCATTAACCCTCTGAGGTCGATTAACGCGGATACGCGTTTTGAGGCATATTCTCCTGATAACACCGAAAATAAATTAAATTAAACTTAACCCGAACCCGACCCGAAACCCGAAAGTATTTCGGGACCCGTCGGGCTCGGGCCGGGTAGCAGACCTCTAAGGTGGATACAGGCTAACGTTACAGCAGTCGGCTCTTTTAACACAGACTTTTAAGAAGGTATGGATGTTTGCTTCAAGTGATAGGCCAGGTGAAATTATATTATCTTGCTGTATGTGTGTCGTTTTATTTACGTTTTCTGACTAAAAGCAACCAAAAAGCCATTTTAAAGTGGTTAAGCAAATAATAATAATAATAATAATCGTCATGGATCCCCAGACCAATACAATCCTCTATTTTAAATCCCACGAGCCGCCACTGTCAAAAGTATGAAATCACTCATAACTCCTAAACCGTTAGTCGCAGGCTCAAGCGTATCATTGGAATAATTGGCTCACAATGGATAAAATGCATACCTCAGCAAAATTTTGGGGTTGAACTTTCAACACACCATTGTAACGGGACACCTAAATGTTCATAAGGGGCGGAGCCGCTTTTACTAAAATGCCTATAACTCTTGAATGGAAAGAAATATTTTTTGCCAAACTCGAACACTTGGTGGCAAAAAATATTTCTGTCAGGACCACTATTGTCAAAGATGATTGACAATTAGCATACAGTTTGGATTGGCGGTATGGTTCCGTTCTGGGCAAGAACTCCCTGCGCATCCATGCAGCCTAGCATGGATGAGAGCATAACCTAGCATATCCTCCTTAGGGTAAACAGAACAGAACCAACATAAAATGATTGTAGATATGTTAAAGTTCAATAATGTTACGTACACATTTTAGAATTAGTCTGATTCAAGGAGAATCAGAAGGCTGAATCCTGACTGACAGAGGAGGAGTTGGGGATGGAGGAGGGTAACATGCTTGTTGCTCAAGGCTTTGAGATTTGCTATCAGTTTGTGTTGGGGGATATCGGCATATGGTCTTGTTTTGGGGGGTTATCGCTGCTCTCTCTGGTCTCATCCAAGCTAAGCTGCAAGGACCACTATCGTCAAAGATGATAGTGGTCAGCATACAGTTGGATTGGTGGTATGGTTCTGTTCTTGGCAAAATCCTGCGCATCATGAGCTTAGCATGGATGAGAGCAGGGAGAGCAGCGATAACCCCCCAAAACAAGACCATATGCCGATATCCCCCAACACAAACTGATATCAAATCTCAAAGCCTTGAGCAACAAGCATGTTGCCCTTAACCATTGACCAGCTTTCAGAACAAGCATGTTCCGAATAATAACCAGATAGCTCTGGGACAAGCGTGTTCCCAACAACACAGCTATAACTTAAGAACAAGCATGTTCCCCATAAAACTACAGCTTCAGAACAAGAATGTCCGAATAACAACAGAGAGCTCTGGGGACAAGCATGTCCCCAGTTTTATGAGTTACCTTCATGAACAAACGCTGCCTGCTTAGTCATTAGCTGATTTTCTGAGGTTTCTGGATGTAGACGACTTCAACTGAACAATGACCGTTTACCAATTTCTCTCGGAGCAAGAGAAATTGATTTACAGATCACGGATTACGGAACAGATTTAAGGTTTCCCTCCAAAATCCTGATTTAACCCCTTGTATAAATGCTCTGGAAAGCACAGCGAGTAACATTTCAATGTCATTGGCTATAACGGCAAGGGTCAGAGGATAGGGAGAGAACCTGTGGTTCTTTCTCCATATCCCTCTGTGCTGGAAAACCATTCAGCTTTTACCCTACGTGCTCACAGCTGTGGAAGAAAGCCACTCAAAATCACAAAGATCTGTTTTTTTTGTATGTTTATAATTTTCTATATTTGTAAATAATTAAAAAATGAGATCTTTAATTAATTAAAGAAATTTATTCAGCAGGGATGCATTAAACAAGTCAAAAATTACAGAACAAAAATATATGTGTGCCAAAAATTTCTGTTTCAAATAATCATTCAATTTTATTTAGAATCCTGGAGAGGAAAAAAACTCAGTGTCCACAAAAAAAAATTTTTTTTTTTTTGTTTTTTTTTTTTTTTTTTTTTGTTGTTTTTGAAAAAACTAGGCAGCACAACTGTTTTCAGCATTGATATTAATAAAAAATATTTATTGAGCAGCAAATCAGCATATTAGAATGATTTCTGAAAGATCATTTGACACTGAAGACTGGAGTAATGGCTGCTAAACATGTTCATCATCAGAAAAAAATCTTTACAAACCCAAACTTGAACAATTTAAGCTTTTAACCCTCAAGAATGTCCATCATTATTGACAGATTTTCCTTTTGAGAGAATCCACTGCCTTCATCTCACAGCGACTGGCAGACACCCACCGTATAGCATTTATCAACTTTTTAATGTTCTCTCCACTTTCGCTGCTTGTCAATCCCATAATCCTCTGTGTGAGTCAGCTCCAGTAGAGAATGCATTGAAAATGCACATTCGACTCTGCACCAGTGGACACGTACGGTTAACCCACTGCAAAGCTGAGACACTCTGATATCAGCAACTAGTTCAAGTACGCCACACTCAGAAGAACTAGAAATACTCTTGAGTCAGTGTACAACTCTTACACAGAGGAGACCTGTGAGCTCAAGCATCTGTCAACAAGTCTGCTTGTGCTGTAAAAGATGGAGATCATCGATAAAAGCAGGTTTTTAGCAAGATAAAAAGTTCTGTTCTTTTACTACAAGCAATTTAAAGGGTCATGAAACATTAAACTACATTTTCTGAGATTTTAACAAAGGTGTGTTTTGCACATCATAGAAGATAATGTCAGCATCAGTTGATTTTAATTCTAAAAGAAAACTGGTTAATTTGAAGCTTTTTTGTGCAATTTTTTAATCTTTCGGGTTTGGATTATTCAACTCTTCAGGATGTGATTTTTTTTACATTTTAGTTCAGCGATGACTCATCAGTGTCTCATAATTATTCATGAGACTGTGTGTTCTTATCCAATGAGAAGATGCTTTACTTAATTATTCATGACAGCACGTGTTGATTTCCTATGACAGACACTTCAAACTGTGAAAATCAGTACGACGTAGTAGATAGAGACACGTTCATGGATCAAAAGGGAGTAAAACAATAATTTTGTGAAATATTATTAGAGTTTAAAGGGACTGTGTTCTATTAGAATATATTTTTACAATTTAATTTGGTCATTCTAATATGCTGATTTGCTGCTTAAGAACAATTTCTCATTTTTATCAATGTAGAAACCAGTTTTTGCAGCCATTCAAAAGATTTTTTTAAAATAATTAATAATTTTATTCACCATAGATGCATTAAATTAATCAAAAGTGTCAGTAAAGACGTTTATAATGTTACAAATATCTATTATAACCCCAATAAAATGCGGTTATTTTTGCAGGTTCATCAAAAAAATCCTGAAAAAAATGTATCTTGGTTTCCACAAAAATATTATGCAGAAAATAAAACCTCTTTTCAACATTGATAATAATATGAACCATTTTATATTGTGATAATAATGCACAATATTACTGTTTTAATACATTTTTGATCAAATAAATGCTGCATTGGTGAGCATTTGATCCTTCTTCCAAAAAAAAAAAAACTTAATTAAAACTTAATACTGGTAGTGTATATGTAATTTCCAAAACTAATACTTCATAATGTCCTCAGAGCAAATCCCTTTCCTCATACTCATCCTGGTCAAGAATCAGGGTTATTATTCAATTGGGGGCGAAATATGGATTGTTGGTAGTCATTTGTTCCAGATGACAATGATTGTCAACCACACAGAGTTTCAGTCAAAGCTCGTTCACAGATGTCTAGAGCCACATCCAAGAATCAGCATATTTCATCTTACCAGCAACATTCATTTCATTCTGTTTGTTTACCAGTGGGAGAAACAAAGGTTGGATGAGCTGAATGTTTGCTCGTGTTTAAAGCTTGTTGCCAAATGTCTTCATCGGCCCCACTGTGAAATTGCATTACACAGTCAGTGAATATTAATTGATGGCATTTGGTATTGGACAAACAAAGTAAGTGAGAGATGTGTGTGTGTGTGTGTGTGTTTGAAAGGTTCTGGAATAATAGTGTGTTGAACGAGAGATCCGTGATCACTGGAGCACAGTTGAAAGTGAGCTGGATAGTAACAGATGTTTTCTCTTGGGAAACAGAAAGAGCGTGTGGCTCTTTTTGTCTGGCGTGTGGGTGTTGGACAGGAGTGTAAGCTACAAGAGGACAGAGAAAGTGTATGTAAATGTGAGTTTGTGTGCGGAGCTTGAAATGTTTTTCTGTGATTTGTTTAGATGTGGGTGCTTCACCACTCAGTGGATGTTTATCCGTGGGACGGTAATAGAAAAGCGTACCCATCCGTGCATCTTTCTGCACTTTAAGGGGTCATACACACTCAGGATGCTTTCTTGCGTTTAACAGCCGTTAGACGAGTGCAATGGAATGGAACATCTCAGGGTTTCGAGACATTTTAACAACTTGTCACTAGTTATTCGTAATGAAGACATACATTTTACAGTAGTTTGTGTGAATGCTCAGATCACTCAAGATGTTTGTCCCAATGCCTGATTCTTTTGTTTGGTTCATTGATTTAAAACTAACTTTGAAGCACTGTATAAACATTTAACGTTTTTGTTTTAGTTTTTTTGACATTCTGTTTTAAGTGTATTATGCCGCCTATTATTATTGGAATTTCTCAATTATTGTGTCTTAAGTTTTGTGAAGGCCATATGATTATACACACATACACATTAACATTTAGTGTGCTGTTTTTATAATAAAATACAGTTGTAATACCTCAAACTTAATATTACACTGTAAAAAATGACCGTGAATTTAACGGTAAAAAAGCTACAGTAAAAACCTGTTAAAGGTTTAACAGTAAATTCCCCTACTATATACGGCGAAAAACGGTATTGGACATTACGTGTAATTTTTGGAAAAAGAACGTATAATTTACATTGAATAACCATAAATAGACATTCCCAGAATTCCCTGCGTTACATTTTCAAATTTGATGTTTTTTTGTTGTTGAAATAACTATGTTTCTTCTTAGTTTTGTACATTAGGGTTGTATGTTACACCTAATGTTGTTAAATGAATGTTTATTGCATTATTTCAGTTTCATGTGTTACCGTGATGGTGTTTAGTGTTTGTGTGAATGACACTGTGCACCTTCTAAATATGTTATTATGTAAAAGTGCTTGTGATGGGCTTTGGTTCATCATGTGACTTTCTCATCATCACCTGCTTTTGGTGGTTATCAGTGTATTACAGAGGTGCAAAACAGATTTCAGTACTTCAATAGGTTGGTAAATTAACATTATATCAGTTAATAATGAAATTACAGTATTTAAATGTAAATTTAAGTTAAAACTGTAAAAACCTAAAATGTTGCTACCGTATTTTTACAGTAAAATTCCGGCAAAAGTTCTGTTTCCCCCTCCTTTTTTTTAACCGTAAATAAGAATTTTTTACATATATATATATAATATAGTTGTATTTTTTTGTTTAAAAACTAATACTAATAGTTTTCAATCTTACTGTTTACTGGAGCAAAATGATTAAAATAAATAAATAAATAAAAAAACATCGTATTATGAAAAATATTAAATATCATATTCAGATTTCAAAGTATGAAAGAACTTGCAAACTGTTCATTAGGAGATGGTTTTATCCAAAACAATTTACCATGTAATTATTACAGCAACAGTCATCCTGAGGTTAGACACACATAATCTAAATTATAATTTAACATATTAATTTTTAATATGACTGAACAATATATTGACTTCAGAGGTATTTCATTATTTCATTTATTTGTTTGTTTATATCTGTATGTAATTTTTTTTATTAAGTTTAATTTTTCAACCCTAATGAAGTGAGACACTAATAATACTACAAAGAAAAATAAATCAATAAAATAAAATAAACATCTGATGCAGGTGCACATGAAGACAAATTCAGACAGCATAGACAGAACTCGACAGCATATCTTGTGTGTATGACCCCTAATATTGTATCTTTCTGCTCTCTGTCATCTCTGCAGGGAGAAGGAACGAAATCTCACCCAGGCAGGACAGCCTGTGATCCAGCCTCAGCGTCCAGACGGCGCTAGATTCACTGGAGGAGGCTTCAGTTTTAAGCAGCACAACAGGATGGCACTTCAAGCTCTGGAACAGCAGTCCTGATGCCCGCCAGAGCCCTCTGAGGACCCTCTTCACCCATCATCGCCTCTTGATAGACCGTATTTTGTCATATTTATTCAGCTCTATTGGTCCTGACCAACTACCCAGTCAGCTGCTGTAAGTCATGCACTAAAGTCAGTTCTTTTTGCCTCCTGGAATAAATAAAGTCTATTGTTTTCACTCAAAAGTTTCTGTTTCATTCTGCACTAAACACTTACACAAATCCACACACAAACACAGTCTCTATTTACCTCTCTAGTCCTCTGTTTGTCTGTGTCGCTCTCAGATGTAGTGTACTCTTGTTTTCTAGTGTGCAGGTGCTGTTGGCTGCCGAGTATAATATGACACTCTGTGTACTTGCCCCCATCCTCAACACTTTTGTACTTGTGTTTTTTTTAGGAACATGGGCTTTTGTGTATTTGTAAGTATGTGCAATGAATTGTATTCTGGTTGGTCTAAGAGCCTACATACTATAATTGTTTCTAAGCCATTTTGTACATACAATCACATACCAAAACCTAGTGAGCTGCCTTGGTGTCAACTGCCTACATAAGCAGCATCCTAACTGAAATGAAGTCTCATAAGTATCCAATTTGGAACGCTCTACATAAGCAGAAGCTCTTTGCATCATATAAATAGTACTCTTCGCATAAAATGCACAATTTGGCTTTAGCATTCTGCAAAGCTTATTGCAAAAAACTCTAATATGCATAAAAAAAACACAAGTATTGGGTTAACGGTGTATTTTTATCAAGGCTTGAAAACTGAAAAAAAAAAATCCAATCGGTTCACTCTGAACAGAATCGATATTTTAACGTTTCTGTTCCTGCGTTCCTCTGTATTATTATCGTTTCAAAACCGGTTTGCCTGCCGGTTTGTTTCTGTTCAACAGTTCAAAAGAAGTTCAATAAAGCGTATCCATCAGTAATAAAAAAAAAGGTCCAAACATGGCTCATGGGGGGGGGGGGGGGGGGGGGGGGGCTTATTTTCCTTCAAAAAATTTCTTCGTTTCTGGGTTTTCGTTTTCGTTCCTTGAACCGGTTCAGAGCCCTGATTTTTAATTGTATGTGAGAGGGTCAGTGGTAATATCAATGCATTCCAATTGGTCAGTGTTTGTCTGGCTTAGCCTGACAGTTAGCCTGCTCCGGACCAGGGGCCCGTTCTTTGTACGTCGCATCTGAGATGAATTGAAAGTTTTCAAATCTTGTAATCGTGATAACTGATTTCTGGTAATTTGGTTCTTCAAACGAATTTACGGATTTGATTAAAATATCTAGATTAAGTTGTCTAAGATTACTGCACGTTCTGGTGTTCCTCGAAAAGGGCAGATGTATCGATACTCGAAATCACGATCAGCAATGCAGCAATTGGCTGGCGGCAAGACAGCAACGTAATGACATCATATAATTAAAAAAGACACCTGACGAAAAAGTTGACAAAATTCTGGACCTTTATAAGGAAACAGCCAAGCGCAAATACAAATTTTTATTTTATTTGTATTTTTCCCAATTATTTATATTCACGATTTCTAGTGTTTGTACAGGTTTTACATTTTTATTTCAATGTTGTAATTAGCAATTCATTTAATTTTATCTTTGAAGCAGATTTGTTACGTGACAGCATTAACTAAAGTTTATTAAGGGTCAAGAAAGATCAAGTTATCTGCATCTCCTGTGCTCCATCAAGCCACTGCCATAATAGCTGTCACCACTCATATTAATGCACGACTCAGATTAACTGTACAGCATGTGTGTAAGACTCTAATACAATTATAAAGTAATTATTTCATCACTAATAAATCTTTCAATTAGTAAAACCGGCTGTGTCTAAAGTATTATAGACTACACAACATTATTTTCAAATGAATTTTTTAATTATTATAATTTTAATTTATTGTCCCTGGATCAGTAGGATACTCTTGTAATAAAGTAGCAGTGGTTGGGACAGATTTTAAGTATCAAATCTGCGTAAAAAGATGCAATCTAATCCTGTTTACATGAAATAAACCTGCTCCCGAGCAGGTTTAAGCTTACGGACCTGTTGCTATAACAGCAACTCCGGGATGAGCTTCGAAGAACCAAACAAACCAAGATCATGCCAAATAGTCAGCAATCAAATCCAGCTAACTGAGTTAGCAACATACTAACCAAGAACGAGCCTCAGGTTAGTTTCCCAGCATAAGTTGCCACAGTGACTGAGCTTGAGCTATGGTAAATTTGCTTTCTGAAACCAAATCAAGTGACAATAAGTCAGACTAACTGAAATAAGCCTGGCTTATTTGGTTAACTTGTTTTATGAAACAGCCCCCTGGTGTTTTATGTTTTCTGCTGCATCATGCTCTTATTTTGAAAGCATCTCATTGTTCTATTTTGCTTCCTTGTTTCTGGCGTAGTCTTCTTTATTTACACCTTTTCCTTGTTTGCCCTCATTAGCATGTGTATATCTACCAAAAGTTTAGCACCTGCTGGTAAATGCTGTAAACTATTCTAACGTTACACTGATAAAATCATATTTTGTCACTGATGGCCAGTCAGCACTGTGTTCTGACAAAATAAAAATAAAATGCAACATTTCATTATATAAAAGTAGACATTTTACTGGTACCCATATTATGGATCCTTAAAAGCATGAAGTAGATTCTTCCCTGTCACTAGTGAAGGCCTTTTCACATTCTTGTGGTACCATCAGCATTGCAATTTCCCAGCACCTCCAAAATGTGCCTGTGAACAAAGATGGCAGCATGCAAGCCATGTGCTTCTGAGATCTACCATTGAGATGAATGCTAATACTAATGGCTAGCTGCGTTCAGGTAATGCATATACACACACAAACATTCTAGTGTTTCTCACAGATACTTGTCTAGCATTGTACTTAAGTGTTGCAGTATGTGCTTGTATTGTAGGCCCTTTGGTCAATCATTGTGTATTCTTTGGCTTATTCTGGTTCCTTGTTTGATATTTTTTGCTTTTTGCTTTGTAGTTTGTTCGTTTCCAACTGTTGCACTTGGGTTCTATAACTTCGCTCTGCCTGAGCTTTTGTTACAGAAGGCAACACAATCATGCTACGTACCTTTTGAACCGACTTCGTTTTGGAAGCGCACCTTTTGATGCCTTGAAAGGCTGCCTACATAGATACCTCACCAGGTTTAGACAAAAGAGCCACTGTTGACAGGTTGCCCAATTCTGTCTTGCAGATTACAGAACTGATGAGTCACTTGAGCAGTATGAAATGTCAAGTGTGTCAGTTTCAGGTTTTGATATGTGCTAACAGATATAACATAAGCAAGTGGATGAATGAGTGGATTGGACACTTTCCTGTCTTTCACTGTTGTTTTTGGATCCAGTTAGCTTAAACATCACGGTTATTGAGTGCTTCAGTCTAAATAGCTGTTCAAACATATTTTAGTGTTTTGATGTATTAGCGCTTTTACTGAGGAAAGATTTGAAATTTCTTCCCAGTTGAAGCCGTAATCGTTTTTGAAGCGTTGAAACCTTTTAAAGAGACTAGATGTGCCATAAAATGGTTACAGCTAGTGCCAAGTTTATATCTAATGTTATGATATTTTGTTAAAGAGCAGCGGCTGCCATCTAAAGTGAGCTCTATTCCCGTCATCTATCAGTGGCTGATGATTGCAGCATTCATCTCTTTGTGCTTCATTATGAAGGTTTTGCCTAGATCTGTTTTGGGTTTTGTGATGTCTAGGATAGCTGGGAGAGAAAGAGACCGTAAAGCCACTCTGGAGCCCAGTGGAATAAAACTGAGGCTCATTATTTATCGCCACACAACTGGGGCCAGTTGAGCTCGCTTTATGTTCTTTCATGCAACATCGCCATAGAGCAATGCCATGTTAAGACACAGGGACGGTCCCTCTGGAGTCGCCTCAGGTTAAGTGCCTTGATCAAGGGCAGGCAGGCTGAAGAATCAGCCTTAGCTGGCTTTGATTTCCAGCCTGGATCTTTAACTGCTAGGCTATACCAGAATAATGAAAGGGATGTTTTAATAGTTATATGGATAAATGCAGGTCTCTCAAGCACTAAAATATATTAGTGAGATGTAAATCTGTGTTTTTGTCCTAGCTACCTGTGAAAAGACAGCGCGTTTAGTCGGTTGCTTTATTTCCATTTACGTGGTGTCAAACTGGGTAGCCCCACCCATAGTAAAATATCATTGGTCCAAAATTATTTTTAATCATAATTGAATATTTAAACCACAGTTATCTTAGTAGCTGTGAATGTCACATTGTGCCACATTTCTAGGATCATATTAATGCTAATAATTCTAATATCTAATAGTAATATAACTAAACAAAAAAATATATTTATTTCTATAGGTTCTCTAAATTAGTTTTTTATATGTATATTATATTTTTGTATACATTTGTCTTGTTTATCACATTTTTTACATTTTTGATCAAATGTATCAATACTATACATAATATTAGCAAAAATAATAAATGTTATGTGTGAATAATTATATAAAATATGCATACATAATACCCTTTGATTATGAAATCGAAGAAATATTTTGCGATAATGACAGCTGCTTGCATAGCTTCTCTGTGTAGTAAATGCTGCTCCATCTGAAAGCATGTGAAAATACCACATTTAATAACATATTTTTACTCCAGACTCACTTCATAACAACAGTCGAGTGTTTGAAATAAATTCTTCTTTGAGATGATGTGGCTTCTTACACAGAATAAGGCAAGCAACATATTTCATAGTATTTAAGCAGTGATAAAGGCATTGTATTATAAATATACTTTAATGAAAATTATAATAATAATAAACCATATATTGTCATAATCGTGAGTTTATTAATCACGTTAAATCAATAAAAGCAGTTAAATCTTCTGTTTATCCAGCTACCGCTATAGGCATTTCCTGGGTTTCTTCTGCCAGGCGTATTTGGAGTTTCAGCGCTAAAGAGCGCCCTCTGGCCTTTGGATGGAGATTTACTGCTGATCACAGAACCGTGCTTCACTGAAAGATACGCATGACAATCGCAACTTCTGTCGAATCGCGATTTCGATTCCTTTTCGATTTATCGTGCAGCCCTACAGTACAGTACATTAGCTTATGGTATGTGTCCGCTTTAATAGCTTCAGAATTATAGTAAAGCATTTCACACAATTATAGAGGCACAGAACTGGACAAGTTTTAATGGAT
The DNA here is from genome assembly GCA_018155175.1 of Sinocyclocheilus anophthalmus. Classification (NCBI taxonomy): domain Eukaryota; kingdom Metazoa; phylum Chordata; class Actinopteri; order Cypriniformes; family Cyprinidae; genus Sinocyclocheilus; species Sinocyclocheilus anophthalmus. The sequence goes on from JADLZN010005434.1 coordinate 73,491, forward strand.
GCTGAAGTTTCCCTGTGCCCGTTTTAATAGATGTTGTATCTCTTTGACTCCATTTTTAGTTTGTTTGTGTGCTCTGTGAATAATGATCCTCTTCACCCCAGGGAGTTGAATTATTTTAGTGGTTGTTTCTGTATCTTTTGTTCATTATCACTTCCATTTTTTTTTTCATTGTAATTTCTCAGGGGCCAGCCATTGTTTTGAACTCATTTTTCCCACCATTGCTTTGATCTTTAAATCTATAGCACTGATATGTTCCTACAGCCTTTGGTTTTGAAATGGCAGGTTCAAATTTTCCAAATCGAATTACTGAACCCCAAAGAGGAGTACACAAATATAGAAAGGTAGTGGGTAAATATTTGACAAAAAGTGCAAAAGAGACATCTACAGTGCAAACAAGGCTGCTCAAACTTCTTTTGGGTGTAGAGGATGGCAGCGGTGAATGAAGGCATCATGATCCATGTACTGTGTGATGGATCATTGAATGCTTGATAGAGCAGGCAGGTCTTTAGTTTAAACTTTGGAGAGTATATTGAATGTTTAGCACTCAGCTGTTTTTTTTGTCATGTAGAAGAAGGCTTTTGCTGCTAAGTATCGTATTGGCACTCATAAAAATGTTCATTTGTTTTCATTGGAGAGATCCTGGGATCCTAAAAATTTATCACCATGGATTTTGACTATGCAACAAGACAACCATTCAGCAAAGTGTAAAGTTGTGTATTTGGAGACTATTCATTGGCTGTACATGGTTAAATATTGTAGATATCAATGAAGTTGAGTTCCTTTCGATTCACATCCAGCAAACTCTGTTCACACTATCAGCCTGTTCTGATTCAGATTGTCATGTATTTTCTAACTGATTGTACTAGTGATCATGAAGCACTGTTCTTTTTATCCCAAAGACGTGCAAAAGTGCTTCACTTGTTGTGGTTATTTTAATATTAAACTTAAAAATGAAACAATATATTGTGAAATATTATTACAATTTAAAATGAGTGTTTTAAAGTTTATTTAAATTTCTTTTAAAATGTAATTTATTCCTGTTATCAACGCTGATTTTCAGCCTCTATACTCCTCTTCATTGTCACATGATCCTTCAGAAATCATTCTAATTATGCTGATTTGCTGCTCAAGAAATATTTTTATTATTATCAATAATGCAAAGTGTTGTGTTGCTTAATATTTTTGTGGATACATTTTTTTTTCCATAATAGAAATGCCACCCCAAACTTTTTTCCATTTTTAACGCTTTTTTGTTATTTTTTTTTGTTTTTTTTTTTTTTTATTTTTCTTACACACTATTTTCCTTTCTTTCTATGTACTTGATAGAAAATCTTGGCACCTTTCTCTGTGACATTGTTATAAACAATGTTTCAGTACACCTACTGTTTTAGACTGATTAAGATATTTACTGTACACTGTTCTTGCCATGTCTACAATTTATCTTCTCTGCCTCCAGTTCTGTCATAACTATTTGACTTAGTACAGTCTCAGTGTAATAAGCACAGGACAGAGGAACTACATTCTTTCTGATAGTCTACCGACAGAATGCGTGACACTCTACATGCTAGACCCTGCAAGAGATTATCTGACTAAACAAAGCATCTGTCTATGTGTGTGTGTGTGTGTGTGTAAGCATTGTAGCATGTCTTTAACCCCATTCTCTTTGCATTCAAAACATAGTTTGTCTCTCAGCATCAAAGATGAACTTGTGCTCATGAGAGAGGAACTTCAGAGCAACTGTCTCTGCTGTTTATTTCAGGGTCACAGCTTGAAGAACATAATTTAAAGCTTGCTCTAACCACCCAAACTTTTTAACAACACTGTGAAATGTCTGCAGTTTTTCTTTCACTCAGGTGATTGTTGAATGTCTGATAGAATTCAGTTGACATCTGCAGTAATTTGTTGTTCTGTTGATGCAGGATGTTTCAGCTTTCATTCAAAACTCTTAGCAGTGGGTCTGTACAAAATCTGTTGTAATGCCTTCACTAAACAGAAAAATGAATATAAAATCAGCTATATATATATTAGTGCTGTCAAATGATTAATCACATCCAAAATAAACGTTTTTATTTACATCTGTTGTATACTGTGTCATTTTAGTATGTATATATTAAATACACACACACAGCCATTATATATTTTTAAAATATTTTCCCATGTATATATTCTGTTCATGTAATTGATATTTATCTAAGATTTTTACATTGTATAAACACATTTTTCTTAAAATGTATACATCATGTTTTTATATCTACATAATATCGTGTCGTGTGTGCTGTGTATATTTATTATGTAAACGAAAAGTTTGACAGCACTAATCATTTGACAACACACACACACCTTCAGAAATCCATTTTTTTATTACCATCAGTGATAAAAACAGCTTTTTTTAATGGAAACTGTGGTGCATATTTTTCAGGATTGAAGCATCATAAAATGTATAATTTTTTAGCAACATAAATGTCTTTACTTTCACTTTTTTGTCAAAATTAATAAATGTTTTGCTGGAAGAAAAATAAATAAATAAAAAATAATCTGACCCCAAATTTTTGATGGTTTATATGTGCTAATCTTATTTTAATCCGTAAGCAAGATAGATACAATAGATAGATAGATATTATATAGTTTGTTTTTAATTAATTTTTGATATTTTAATATTTATTATTCAGCATAGAGATATTTGAAAGGACTAGTCCAGTCGACATCACACAAATCTGTATTCATTTTTTTATATATGTCCAATTTTTTTTATGCACATTTGTGTGATGTTGACTTGAGTCTTCCCTTTCAAGACATCTTTGATGGACAGATAAGTAGTAACAATTCCAGCAGCTTTTAGAAGCCTTTGTGCTCTTCTGCTTATAGCACCAGCTAGCAAAGCTGAATCACAGGAACACAAACCAGGCTGTGGATGATGCTGAAAGAGAGGCATTCTAATGACAATGAGCTGCCAGTGAAATGGAACTGTCCCATGCTGGCTGCCTCTGTCTGCTGAGAGGGTCGTTAAATGCAACTGGTACTGCTGCCATTTTTTTCTCTCCCTTTCTCCCTCTCACGCTATCTCTACAGGGTGCTCGGTGGAGTGAAGTTAACAAGCTGTGCTCACAGACAGTGTACTGTACAAATGGTAGTGTGTGTGTGTGCATTTACAGGACACGTGGGGCTCTGGTTGAGTCAGGCACGTTTCAGCACAGCAGGTTCTATGTCTCTGAAGACGTCAGATTAGGAGCTTCAGTCCAGGTGTGTTCTCATCACACGCAGCATCTGAATCCGACTTATCAAGAGCACCTTATTTCTCCAAAATGAAGTGTTCTCCAGCCATTCAGAGTGTTCACTTCATTAGGGGTAATGATTCTGTTTGCATTATTGGGAGAAAGTTTGATCGGACCAATTACTCCTGCTGTGGAGCGGCTGGAATAATAATGAGTAAGCGAGAAAGAGGAACGAGGGGATGAGGGAGGGAATGAAAGGATGAGCGGTTACAGAGTGAATGGGTGCGGTAAACAAGCACATATGCATGCAAACAGCAGGTGAGCTCCCGAAAGACCTCATCTCATCAAGAACCACAATCAATGCACAGATTGACTGAAGGCCAAATGCGTACACATGCACACTGCATAAGTGCGGCAAGCGAATGCATAATGCTGCTTATACTGTATTGTAATATTTTTGATAGGATTCTGTGCTTGACACCTGTGATTATTAGTGTTGATTCTTTACACGCGGAAATGTGTTAAAGGGGTCATATAATGCTACATGCACTTTTACAAGTGGTTTGAACTGAAATGTGTGTTGGCAGTGTGTGTACACAACCACCCTAAAATGATAAAACACAGACTGGACTGGCATCTTACCTTAGACCCGCCCTGTGTGAGCTGTCATCAGTCCACATGTTTCCGCCGGAGCAGGAGTAGAATGTCTCCTAAGCGATTGAGGTGCTTTGTTGTTGGATGTAATAATGAACATAGCAGTCGTCATTTACTCCCGACATCTGAGCCGCTGAAGACGCAGTGGATTGTTTGTTTTTGAAGGGAATGCGCCCCCGATCTGCCTAAATGCGTCCATGTTCGCATGAATCATTCGTGATCCAGCTTTACCTACAGAAGAAGTGAGTATAAGGTTTTGTAATGAATCTTTGCAAATCGCCTTTCCTAATAATGTGCTAATTAGCAAGTTTCTTGATGAATGCGGCTAAAGTAAACAGTCTCTCAGAGAGCGGCTCAGAAGAGAGGGGCGGGGTCAGCAGAGCTCATTAACATTTAAAGGAAAATGCTACAAAACGGCGTGCTCTGAAAAGAGCTGTTTTTGACAGGGTAAAAAATTTGTTTTTTACACTACCATTGAGAAATTTTAACCAAACTATGTTACAGACTTTTCATTAAGACCCTAAAGAATCATATCAACTTGTGGAAAATGGGCATCCTATGACCCCTTTAGGGACTGACTGATTTAAATAAGCAATAAGCAGGAGTAAATTAAATCGGTTTTGTTTTCTTTGCTGGTTGTATGGGGAAATCTTCTGCCGAATGTATGATTATTGTAAAAGTAGGCCGTAGGCAGGGAATGGTGAGATGTGGTCAGCTGCGTCTCTCCTTTCATATAGCCGACTGCATAGTTTTTGAAACTCTTATTCTTGTAAAAGAAAATTTTCTATATGGTTATATAACATTCAATCAAATAATTCATGCATTTTTGGTAAAAAGATAGCTGTGTGGTAAAGTGTGTCCGGTGCAAATAACATAGCAACATACAGTAAGAGTTTGGAATGTACAGAGCCCTGGGAAAGGGGGAAAATAGGTCACTAATTTAGAATGTGTTCGCATTTGGCCATGTATAATTAATTATCGTTCCCTTAATTTTTATTTAGTTCAATCATGGCCATGATTTGACTCAAATTAGGCAACAAATTAAGATGTGGGGTTTCCTCCAATGTTATGTGTGGGTCCATAAACAAATGTATGACAATATGAAATGTATTGTCATATGAAGTAAAAACATATTAAACCTAGTACAAACTGGAGCAGTTTCATATATTAGCACATATCTAGTCCATACAAATATGTATGTGTATATGATTATATGTATGTTTATTTAAATTTTGGACATGCTGTATATGTCATGTATGTGTATCCATCCTATAACTGATCAATACATGTTGATACTATAGTACATTTTTTGTATGAATGTATGCGGTTATAAAGTTGCATATATAAAGAATATTGTTGACATAATATGATTGTATTTGTACATATCAGTGGTGTTCTGAAATGAGGCAAAGTCTTTAAAGTCTTCTTTCTTTCTTTCTTTCTTTAATTTAACCGAATAAGCTAAGCATGTTAATTTGCATGGGTGTTAACTTGTATGACCTTAGAGTGAAATTTCATACTTTGTTGATCTTCGAATGACTTTTTACATTTGTTAAAGCCTTCCATCTGGATTTAATTTACAACTAAATCTGCTTTCTCAGGGATAGTTTTCCCATGATTGCACCCAGAATTGTCAAAGCATGTGATTAGACAAACAAGCTCAAGTGTCTTATTAAAGGGAGATGAAGCTCCTCGAGTCGTTTTTCTCCCTCTGTAATAATGCTGCTGCTGAATGATTCTGAGTATGTGTTAAAAACCATAGCGCTGATGTCGATGAAGGATACTTGAGCCTTCCTGATGAATAAAATCAAAACAGAAAATTATTTGTCCAGGTAATCTAGGTCATTAGCCAGATATGAATGTGGCTCATCCAATCAGAATTTTGCACCTGATTTGTTTTTTTCCCTGAATGCTTGTCCGAGGCCTTTTATTTTGTAGCTTATCACTATAGCCTTATTGAGACATCTCTTAGCACATATAGGCTTTTCCACTTACTTAGACATATCTTCTGTCCTGAAATCCTATCTCAACCATTTTGAGTGAAAAAAAAAAAAGATGCCTAATAACAGCAGTCCCACGCATCGGTCAGCTATCAGTGACTCTCTTGTCCTGTGTGGTTGAGAGCAGGAGGGTCATGGGAGTTATCTGCCCCTCTTCTAATGCTGCTGAAATACTGAGAGACAGAGCAGGTGAACACAAATATCTTAGATGGCATGTGACAGGCAATGCCACGCCAGCCATTAGGATACAAATAAACAAATTTCAGCTGGGACTCAGTGAAGGTTGGAAGGCCCCAGAAGATTCGATCGTCCATCTACTTGTGTAATGATTTTCCTCAGAGATCTAATTTGGAGGCTGTGGCACACTGGACCGAACTGGTTTCTTTGGACGGGAGTGTCATGTCCTTTCTCAAGTGAAAATGACATCTGTCTAGGAGTGTTGACGTCAAATGTTTATGATTTGAAACGAGACCTCAGAGGACTGCTGCTCTTGAATACATAAAATATGGGTCAATAGCAACCAGATAAGTCTGTGTTTCTGCTTCTAGATCATACAAGAGCTTGTCTATGTTTTGTAAGGGGAACTCGATTGTGAGCTCTATATGAAATCTCACATTCATAGTCTCTCACATGATTATTAGAGCTTGAATGTGCAAAATGCACTACTATGATGCTAGGTTGTTGTGAGTGGTTGCCAAGGTGTTTTAGCATGGTGGTTACTTCCTGTAAATATACAGGTATTTAAATTATTTATTTATTTTTGGGTGCATCAGGTTAAAGTTGTCATGTCATGTCAATAGATAAATAGCTGAATAGTTCATTATTATTTTAATAGTTTTTTCCCCCCAGAATATTATATTCACACTAATACTATTATATAAATATTACTTAATTTTACCAGCGTTGTTATTAATGTATATTAATGCATATATATACAATATGTTTAAATGATGAGTGCCTGACTGTGCGAACAACTGGTTTACCATGATGTGGCTATCAGTTCTAAGGTGTTTATTTATTTATGCCATTCATAGTATATATAGATTTTATATTATATCCTAACATTAATTTTAGCGGTTTGAGTTTTTTCCTAATAGATCAGAGTATTCGAAATATGATATTAATATCATGTTATGGATTATTTATATTATGCATTATATTACTCTATGTATTCCTATTAATTTTAGATTTAATAGGTACATCGAATTAATCAATAATTGCAACAGTGTAACACTTTTGATAGTTTTTAATTTAATTTAATTGTTTTTATTTATTTTTACTAACTATTTTAAGAAACTATTATAATTAGTATATACCATTTTTATATTTTATTTTGAATTTATTTTAATTGAATTAGTTTTATTATTTTTTATATTTTAACTATGCTTTTATCTGGTATTACCCATATATATCAGTATTTATTTATTAACATGTGTTGTACCTATGTTTTGAATTTTTTATTTCATTGTGGTTGTTTTAGGGTTAATGAATGTCTGTAAAGTTCTTGGATAATTATCCTGGGAGAAAATTACCAGTGAGTTTTCGGTTTCATTTCTTTTCTTTTTTTTCTAGGCTGAATGCTTATGCAAGCGACTTGACCTGTGATATTGTATTGGAGATGTTTTACAAACCCTACAATTTGCTGTAATTTAATAATCCATACCTTGTTTTTATTTCGCTGGTTGTTTAATGTGCAGTCTGAGCGTGGCTTTTGTCTGTAAGCGCTCGTCAGGGCACTCAGCAGGTTTGACCGGCGTGAAAGAGAAGGAAAACAAAAAAGCGAGAAAGCTGAGCCCATCAGCTAGACAGATGAGATGGAGGTAGTTACAGAGAAGCATTAACAGAGAGCAATGGAGAAATTTTCCCTGGGAAAGGGTTCAGGTCACTCCGCTCTGTTTGTCTGCATCCGGCCTTGAAATGCTGCACCTTTCTAAAGAAAACCGGACTGTCCATATACTGTAGCTTTTACAGCTCTCAGAAAAAAAGTATAAAACAGTCACTTTGCCAGTACTGCTTCAAAGGGTATTTTAAAATATTAATATTTAACTTTGAGGTAGAAACATGCATCATTTAGGGGTTAATAAGGTACAAAGGTACCTTATAATTTATTTGATGTAAATATCCTTTTTTTACCTTTATATAAATATATTTTTTGCCCAGTTTTTTAATTATATTACTGTGCTAGTTACATATTATATAAGATTTAATATTCAGAAACATATAGAAATATATATTTTTGTTCTATATATTTCAATCCAAGAAACCCTTTTTTTTGTTTCTTAACACAACACTATGGTCCCCCTGGGCCACAAAACCAGTCATAAGGGTCAATTTTTTTCAATTGAGATGTATAAATCATCTGAAAGCAGAATAAATAGGTTTTCCATTGATGTATGGATTGTTAGGATGGGACCAAATTTGGCCGAGATACAACTATTTGAAAATCTGGAATCTGAGGGTGCAAAAAAAAAAATCTAAATATTGAGAAAATCGCCTTTAAAGTTGTCCAAATGAAGTTCATAGCAATGCATATTACTAATCACAAATGAAGTTTACTGTATATTTTCATGGAACATGATCTTTAATATCCCAATGATTTTTTAGGCATAAAAGGAAAATCAATAACAAACGATGTATTTTTGGCTATTGCTACAAATATTCCCCAGCGACTTAAGACTGGTTTTGTGCTCCAGGGTCACATATTTGAATAAAATTCATATTGTAAAGTATGTTTCTTGCTGAATTTTATTCAAATGTCTTATATTACATTATTAATTCATTTCAAATATTTGCTCTCTATTCCATTCACATTGGATTTAGTCTAAATGTAGGGCCTGTAAGATTGGAAAAGTTTTTACTTGCATCTAAAATACATTTTGAAACATATTTTAGTTTCACTGTTTACAACATTCATTGATTGACTGACTGACTGATTGATTAATTGATTGCTTTCATGGCATTGTTTTTCTGATGCTTTTTGTGCCATAAGAAAGTAATAAATGCTTGGAATGACATGACGGTGAAATCTTCTTTTAATCTAAATCGAATTAACATCCCTGCGCTTGTTAGAGCGGTACACCACAATGTGTTTTCCCCCCACATGGCAATAATCTGTCAAAAGACAGCTCACTTCATTACCATATGCTAATGGTCATCTCACACATCAAATCCTCTCAAGTCCTCTCAGCCTGCCCTTTACTACAGACGGGCTCCTGAGGTATTTCTGGCCATTACTTAGCAGGAAGCCGCTATTTGCCTTCAAGAGAGTAGCACATAGCTGGGCTATGGTGAGAAGGGTCCAGTGGGGGCGAGATAAAGTCGGGTCAAAGCAGCCGACTGTCTCATTGGCGACGGGTGTCCCTGCAAAACTGCAGGAGCGATAGAGATAAGAGAAACGCTCTTTAGCACACCATCTGCAGGTCTGTATGATTGTGCCTTCCAGTGAATTAGATATGACAGCAACTTGAGGAGAAAAAAAGGGGCTTGGAAGACTTCAGATAAAAATGAGGAAAGAAGGAAGGTTGAGGAATGAAAAGAAAAAGTCTAGGATGAAGAAAGAAGCAGGGATGGATTTCTAGGGCCATTGGGGCCCACACACACATTTACTACATTTATGTCAATAAAATCAGACCTGGTCAGACAGCTAGACTTTGACAAACTAGTGAATTATTTTGTGGGCAGGAAGACACCAAAGTTTGACCAGTAATACTTGGCAAGAGGTGGGAGTCTCACTTACTGTCATAAGAAGGGAAAAAAAGTGTGTATCATTTCTTTTTTATTACAAAATCAATAATACATTTGATAATACAATTCGAATTTTCAATGATTTACAGCAGGTTTTACTGGTTTTTAATAACAATTTACTGTTCGATTTCAAATATATTTCATATTATTTTTTATTTTAATGTATTTTCTGTTATTTATATAGTTGTGATATATATCTATGTAAATTTTTTATGTGAAGTGTAATATAATGTGTTTGGTGTTGTATGTGTGTGTATATATATATATATATATATATATATATATCGTTGGTATATATTATATACATCTATAATATATATTATCAATTTATTATTATTGTTATTATTATTAATTAGTTGTGGCCACTATAGGGCCATCAATGCAGGACAAATCAATGATTTCAGATTTTACTGGTCCCAGTGAATTTACTGTTCCTTGCCAAACTATTTAATCTATTCTATTTTATATTAATATGATATATTATTATAAATATTAATATTATAATATTTGTAATATTATTTTTTATTTTTATATATTATATATTTTTCATAGATAATTGAAAAGTCTATGTGGCAGGGTATGGCTGCACGATAAATCGAAATGGAATCGAGATCGCGATTCGACAGAAGCTGCGATTGTCATGCGTGCGTATCTTTCAGTGAAGCACGGTTCTGTGATCAGCAGTAAATCTCCATCCAAAGACCAGAGGGTTCTCTCGCGCTGAAACTCCAAATACGCCTCCCAGAAGAAACCCAGAAAATGCCTATCACTGCAGCTGAATAAACAGAAGATTCAATGCTTTTATTGATTCAACGTGACTGATAAACACACGACTACGGCAATATACGGTTTATCTGAGTTCTTATTATTATAATTTTCATTAAAATAAAGTATATTTATAATGCAATGCCTTTATCACTGCTTAAATACTATGAAATGTTGCGTGCCTTATTCTGAGTAAGAAGCCACATTATCTCACAAAAGTATTTATTTCAAACACTCGACTGACGTTATGAAGTGAGTTTGGAGTAAAAATATGTTATTAAATGTGGTATTTTCACATGCTTTCAGATGGAGCAGCATTCACTACACAGAGCCGTAGTTCACTGAGAAGCTATGCAAACAGCTGTCATTATCGTGAACAATTTCTTCGATTTCATAATAGCGCAATAAAATCATCTGCGTGATACTGATTTCCTGCTGATTACAGAACCGGCTTTACTAACAAAATGCGCATGACAATCACATTCGATTAATCGTGCAGCCCTATATGCACGTATGTATGTATGCTTCAAATCAAATATTTTCATATTTGACTGGTTTTCAATTAATTGTTTCAAAGCATTAAACATTTTGTAATTTATTTTTATACATAATTCAAATTATATGATCAAATATATTTTCTAAATTAAGATAAAGATACTGGTTTCAACATTAGAGGCCTAACAGGGCCATGATGGAGGAAAAAATAAGTGTAGTTTAAGTAGTACAGAAGTGCACACGAATGGAGCCACAATGTTCATCTGAGTCTTCAGTATATCCTTTGCCCTCTAGAGAGGATCTATGGATGGACGTCTTTCTTTCCTGCCTCCGAGTGGATTCACATTGATGGTGTCTCTACAATCACTCCTTCATCCCACCATCACTATATACACTCAATCCTCTCCAGCTCTCGACTTCTGTGGGTCGATAGGATTTTGGAAGTTGTTCCAATTTAAATGCAAATGTCTTCTCTCGTTCTCTGACCAGTCGGCACCGCCGTATCCCCATTAACTTTTGAGTAGCCTTCAGTGTTGTTAATGGGATGCTTACCTTGTCTACGTGATGCCTTGTGCTCCAGACCTTTCCCAATTGAATTCCACAAATATCACTTTACATTCTACATATGGAGTCACTGTATGACTTCTCTTCACGGTTCAATATTTATTTACGTTGTTGTTTTTGCTATTGTTCTTGTTCCATCTGAGATATGCTAAAGGCGGTGGCGATTTGTCACATATGATGAAAGCGTAATGTAAAGCAACGATAATGACAGAGGAATGGCCATTTGCTTTACAACTGTCGCTCTCACAATTGCCTTTTCTCGCAGTCTCTGAGCAATTGCAAACCTCTAAGTTCACTCAAAGAATTTTCTTTTCCCAATCTTGCAGTTCAAAGACGATGTAATTTGGCCTCCCCTGCAGCAAGGGAAAATTGTTTCAATTAGCTTCTAAACGGCTTTCTCAGAAGCTATTGACTCGCTGCTTTTTTTTTTCTCCGTTCTATGTGAAGACGACACTGAGGGTTTTGAGAACGTATATGTTCTTAACGTTCTTTGTCAGCATGCTGGTCAGTTGCAGTGGACACATGTTAACTGTCCTAGTCAACCTTGCTGCCTCAATGAGAAATGTAGCATTTTAGTGACATGTTTATAGCACAGTAGTTTGTTTTATTATACTCATTTTAATTTGCTCCCCCACAATTGTTTTGAAATGCATTCAGCTTGGACCTCTTATTACACTCGGTTCAAACTTTTTTGTAGATAATGCAGTCTTTGCATTGTGGCATTGAGTGTGTCACTCTCATGGCCTTTGATAAAAATGTTTATATACTTTCATGCAGGACTCAGGGGGGCGGGGGTCCCTGGGCTTGAGGTTATGTTTGGGCCCTATACCTACACTACAAATGCCCTCAAATAGAACAGCATTATGGAGTAACACAAAATACACAACCATATGCTTTGAGGTTCATATATAGTACAATTAATATGCAACATGTCTAGGCTATAGTAAACGTTTAAATGTAATATTACATATTCATTGTAATATAATAAACAGGATGCATTCTCTCAGTTGAGAGATCAAAACACTGAAATAACTTTGAGCAAAAAAAAAAAAAGCCAGAGATGTTGGCTTATTAGTATTATAAAAAATGTATGTCATATCTGTGTCCTCTTATGTCAGGCTCTTATTTAATCAATAAATTAAATTGAATAAAAAGACATGCTGGCTATTAACAATCAAATGAAATCACTATCAACAAAATTCATAGATGGATTGAGTTTAAATATAACATTTTAATATAGAAATATTAAGTGATTGCAAAAATGAAATAAGCTACTTATTTAAATATGAAACTACAACCGCCAGTAGGTGGCAGCAAGTGACTGTCTTAATGAGTGAGTTGAATCAACCGATTCGTTTAAAAAGCTGATTCATTTAACTTTGCAAACGACTGTACTTATAGCCTGATTGAATCATTTGCTGGTCCGTGTAACGCTGAGGAACAAAACACTGTTGTTCGGAGATGCAGCGGTTGTGCTGTTCTTTCTGACGGAGCAAAACTGAATTTTGTGTCTGAAAGTTACTCTGTAAGTTGTTGTTTATTGTACATTTGCGATCGTGCAGATATAAAAAAAAATAATAGGACTCTTGTTTGTGTGATATAGCTATGCCTATGATATAGGCTGTTATAAAAACAGAAACTCATTAAATTGCAATTGTTTTTATTTATAAACATTTTGATGACATTTCTTCCCCACTATGTGTAATGGCAGTAAGACGAGAGAGAGTGCTCAAAACTCATCAGATGATCGCATAATTTAGTGGAACATTAATATAGTAATATAGAATCATCCTCTGTAAAGAAATAAGGTGTGAACATTTGAGAAATTATCATTGTCTTTCTAAATGTGCGCTCTTTGGGGCTAAAGGCTTAATGGAGCTCTTTAAAGTAGCCATGTGATAACAAACCAATCGGTGCAGACGTGATTCAATACGTGTGTCCTTCTTCTTTGTGAAATAATCATAAATACCAGTTTATGCTGTTTGATTGTGGCCTTGAAGGTCGTAGTTGTAAGCTGTAGCCCTGGCTGGCCTGTTTAGATCTTGCGTGCGCAGTGGAAATGCGGCTAATAATTTCTGAATTCTGACTGGCATATAACGAACAAATCAAACAAACGTAAACGGGCAAAGGCGGGGCCCATGGGCTGCAGCCCACTCAAGCCCAATGGTAAGTCCGGCCATGTATACTTTAAAAACATAGGTTTAAAGTGGTAAATAAGTTAAGTTTTGGGTGCACTATTTTGGTTTCTGTAAACATCCTGCTTCTTAAGAACTTTAGAACAGGTCTCCTTCTGATGCATTTAAAAGTGCCAGTGAAATCTGTAGTTTGCGATTTGGTCTTGCATTCATTTGCATGCTGAACTGTGATTGATCTTTTCTTCTGCACAGGCAGCACAGAAGCTGTTGATTCTCGAGCTCTGACAGAAAACAAAATGTGCACTGACTGTCATGACGACTGCAGCGTTTGAGGCTCTGATGCAGCGTTTTATTTATGCAGAAGCATCACCTAAACCTTAAGCTTGCCAAAACTTTACCACTTGTTCTTTTGCTGCCGTACGCAAAGGTGTTCTTGTGTAAAAGCAAATGCAAATCTTGTTTAAACTAGGAACTCGTGATTTGCATAGAGATAATGGATAGTTGAAGACAACACTGTGCTAAAAATCAACACACTTTCTTTATTGGACTTCTTCTTGGAGTTACGGTTCATAATGTGGGTCAGTTATCAGTATACTGTACTATGACTGGATTACTGGAGTCAATTCTTTCTATATTGTTCTTAAAACATTATTAGTGCACTGTTATTTTTCTTCAATAATCAGTATGGTGTTTAAAATCAGCACACTGTGTTTCTTAACGCATTTGTTTTAACATATTGTGCATGATTTATCAATTTATTTAAAAATATCAATAGTTCACTTCATAATAGAATTAGAATTTTCAATATATTACAACCTAATTACTGATTTTCATGTAATTATACAATTGTAATATATAAAATGCATTTATTTGTTTAAAAAGAAAAAAGCCTGCAATACATTTTAAAATATAATTTGAATTTTCAATATATTAAAACAGATGTTTCTGGTTTTCAATGACAATTTACTGTTCCAGTCTAAATGTATAATATTTCAATATTTGTATAAATCATATTTAATTAAATCTGTAATATATATCATTTATATCATTTTTTATTTTTTGAAATATTTTTTGGAATATATTGTATGATTTCACTTCATGTACTGTTTGCAGTCCTAATTTAAACGTTTTTTTATTTATTTATATTTAATATATAATTTATTTTATATAATCTCAAATGCTACTTTGAATGTATTATTTATCCTTTTATAATATCTATCTATCTAGCTATCTATCTATCTACTCGCTATCTATCTATCTATCTATCTATCTATCTAAAATATATAATCTAAATTTAAAGTTGATTTAAAATCATAGCATTTGGTAATTACTTGGCTTATAAGCGAGGCAATACTACACTTGACGCTTGCTGATCGGTATCACATCATTTCCTCTTTGGCATGTTTAGATAAATGATTTCAGTTCTGCAGATTTATAGTATCTGTCAAATACCAATGTGTCGTCTATATCTAGATAAATCTGCGGATTCTGAAGCATACGCTCGGTGCACATTTGTGTTGTTTATGCTGCAGTGCTTAGTGTTTTACTTGAGCGAGTGTTTCTCTCCTCTCTGACCTCTGACTGCTGACAGGAAGTAGGTGATTTTAGAGACATTAGAAGATTGTGTAAGTGCAGTTATAAACACCTCTGTGAACTGCTGTAAGTTAGCCTCCTGTGGGTAAATTATAAACACTGGCGGGCGAGAGAGGAAATTACAGCAGATGCACTTCATCAAATGTCAGTATGCCACATTCTCAAAGTCATAACACACATAAATAACAAATTAAATAAACTATATTGCATAAAGTATTTGATTTCACAGATGTGAATTTTTGTAATACTTTTCAGTCACAGTTTTGTCGTTTTGAAATCACTTCCTGTAAATTACTCAATATTTCCTCATGTCATTATTAATTTAGCTGACAGTACTCTCTCTGAAATGACCATTTTAGTTTGAAAAATCTATCAAACTAACATTTTGAAAATGACAAACGTTCATTAAGTTAAACATGAAAAAGAGAAAAAAAAAAAAAAAAAAAAAAGAAGAAAAAGGGGGGGGGGAGGGGGAAAAAAGGGGGGGGGGGGGAAAAAAGGGGGGAAGGGAAGGGGAAAAAAAAAAAAAAAATAAAGGAGGGGAAAAAAAAAAAAAAGGACAGGGGTCATGCAGCATATTTACAACAAAAAGACTAGCTTCCGGTTAACAGATAGCTTAAAGTATTTTATTTGTGTAACTTTTTTTGCAGTCAATTCTGCCTTTTTTCTTTTACTAAACCGTTATTAGTGCACTGTTGCGGTTCTTCAAGTTTGTTTTTAACACCAGTCTCTTAGTGTTTTTCGCCTTGTCGACAATCGAGAAATCCTGCATCAACAAACATTTCCGTCAGTGCTTTCGTTGGCAAGATTAGCACTCGAACAGATGTTTGTATGCACGACTCCAAAGGCCTCTTCTGTTTAAAGCCACATCAGTAAACAAGGAGGAGACTGGTGTCTCTCACAGATATCACTTAAAATAGGTCTCGCTGCAGATTAGCCATGGTTTGCGTTTGCATGCTACTGACTCACGGCTGAATCACATCCACATTGAGAGTCAAATTATTTCCCTCCTGCGCTTGAGTGGTTCGCCTGAAAAGACATTCAGTCGTGTTTGTGGAGTTGATGACGGTCCTTTTACATTCCACCTGGCATGACAAATGTCAGATGAATAATAAATATTTTGAAGACTGGGTTATCGGTGCAATTTAACTATTGAATAACATGAATTTACTAAACAGTTGCGCCACGGTAGAGTTGGTGAGAACCTGCATCTTCGCTGTCCACCCGTATTTAAGTCAGTCATTCTTTTCAGCACAAACACGCCTCCAGTCTATGTAAATTAGCCTCTTAGTTTGTGCCTTATTCACCAAAGCCTTTGTGAGAGTCCTTTTTGCCTGGTGCAGTTAATGTTATTACCACCCATGGAAAGCAGGCGGTAAAGGGTATTTTATTTAAGAGACATGCACTTTTTTTTTTTTGATCCAGAATGCGGTTATTCATGAAACGAGTGTTATATATCCAAACACAGTCACAGTAAAGTATGCCAGATCACAGTTGTCTGCTCCATCATCCACAACCGAGCACTCCAGAGGATTGGGAAAAGAATATACAGTAGTTTATGGGAACGCTTGCACCATTACCTGATTTGCATAATTGCTTAAATGAATTAGTCGCTAAACCGTTATCAGTGGGAGGAACTTCATTCTTAATGATTTCTCCCTCTAAATCAATGGTAATAATTTAAGAGTATTTGAATAAAATACACAGAGTAACAGCTATTATGTGAAACACATTCATCCAACTACAATGCACAATGGAAATAAAAAATGAAACTACACTGAATATTCATTCGTTCATTGGTTCGTTCATGCCTTTGTGCATTTATTCATTCGTTCATGCATGCATGCATGCATGCCTATAATGGAATACAAGAAAACATTCTGGTGTAAAATATGAAAAAAAAAAAATTGTGCAAATCTCTGTGACTTTTATTCATGTAAAACACAAAAGAGCAGATGTTCTTGCTCTTTTAAACTTTTGGAAGATTTACACAAACTTGTGGAGTTCAATCTTGAATGCTGCTGTCATTAAAACAAAAGAGGAACACAGTAAATTCTTAATAATTTTAATGTAAACTTTCACTTAGATTACATTGATATTATAGTATAACTTCAATATAATTTGACGTATAAATTGTTAAAATAGAAGGGAAAAAAATCAAAATAGAAGCATTTTTGCTAGTGTTCTCAGACTTTTGGAATTCACTCTATATCATTGCACATATTTGACAAGAAACAACTATGTCTTCTAGTGGAAGGATGGAACTTTAAAAATCTCCCCAAAGTAAAAAAATGCTGTCTTTTATTCACCCTTTTGTTGTGCCAAATCTGTTCTTCAAAATATCATCTTTTATGTAATGTAAAAGTCATACAAGTTTGGAATAACATGGTGAGTACATCGAAGAATATACATTTTTGGGTGAATAATAAAATTACTAAAAATAATTATGTTGCATTGATTTGCATTAATTTAAGGCAATACTAAAAAATACAAATGTGTTTATTCTGTATAATTCTTAAAAAGCATGAGCCTTTTTATGAATGCAATAGGGCCCTCATGGTTATGCTGTTGTACAGTACTTTCTTGCTTAAATACAGAACAGTCTTTTCAGTGATAATGGAGGTTGTTGTACATCTGCCCTGTTAGCTTACCTCATACAGGCCATAACTGACTGTGCTTTAACGTCAAATGACCCTAAAATCATAATGAACACAGACTGTTACCCATCCAGCCCAACGAGGATGACCTATTCCTATCCATAGCTTTGGTATTTGCATACTTTTCGTAATTATCTCAATCCAGTGGCATTGATTTTTGGGCTTGATACCTAATTGGAGAACTGCCATTAACGGCATATTTTAAACCCTCCGCTCGGAGCATCTCCATTGATATGCAAGGACGTCCAAATTCAGCATCTGTCTCTCCTCTGTAAATCTGAACACCCCTCTTATCGCTGCATTAGCATTGCAGCCATGTACGCTTTTGTCCTATTGTAGCCGCAAAGTCTCGGTTTATTTCCAAACGGGCCTCTCTTACCGTGGAGGGGTGGAGATAAGCTAAACAACTGTGATGTGACACCGGAACGTATAAGCGGCAGGTCGTGAACAGAGGAAGCAAGCGTTTAAAGATGCATCACAGAATGGCCACGAGGTCAGAAGAGGTTCAAACAAAGCAATTTTTGCCCATAATGCTATAAATCAATAGGGACAGACGGCATCTTGCTTTTGTGCGCAGATATAAATATATAAACGACTGAGCTGCCACACTGCTGGGTGCCTATTAATGCGACGCTATCCGTTTGAAAGGGTTATCAAAAAACAAGAATGGCTGGCTGCACACCAACACAAACGGGCTGTGCTTCGGAGTGCTGTGAGATTGGGCACCCATGACTCACTACATATGGTTAAATGCCAGCGTGTGGGAGAGCGGGAAGCTTTTAGCTTAGCATGTGCAACCTTGATAATCTCTTCCATGTATTAGAATAGAAATTAGGTCTCGTTGGATGGCTTGTTTGCTTATAGACTTGGCTTTCCATTGTTTTGTGAGAGCCTGTCTCGAACACTTGGAACAAGCTGAGCGAGAATATAAACGGCAGTCAAAAGCTGTTTAGCTTGAGAGACGTAACGAGCGCAAAATAAGTGCTCTGCTATGCAATATTAATCTAAATCACGAATACGCAGAGATTGAAGTTGAATGGCCTGTTTTTAGACACTCGAACCATTAGCATATTTGGCTCTCGAATCAAACAAAGATATTTGTAAAGTCTCGCCTCAACGCCTACATCTGACCAAACGCCAACAACCGGATTTAGACAAGTAGGTCTTCAAGAATTTATCGCCGGACCCCAGTTCAGTTCGACAGCTTCTATTTATGTGGTTAACATGAAAAATTGGGGAAGGGAAGCTGGTTTGGCGCCGGGTTCAAAGGGGCAAAGCTCACTCTGCTGGACCTAGATCTGACGAGATTCCCAAGAGCTGTTGTGTTCCTTCATGCAAGTAAGACCTCCTAAAATGTCTAGCAAAGAGTAATGGGCACTGCTTCAAAGAGCGCTAGGTTGTTTTGACCTGTAATGAATTCCTTGACTGGGCAGGAGATTGGCTACTCAGCTCAGACCTGTGAGAGAGCAAGAGAGAGTCTCCGCTCCAATGCTGGGGAGTTAATAAGTCTGTTGGGGTCCGAATATAGGCTCTGAAAGGTTAGCCTAATTATATCCAAGAAATAAAAAGGTCAAAGTTCCATGTTAAAAGAACAGGAAATACAGCTACTTATGTAAACGGTTTGCTCTTTTCTGAAGCACTATCAAATCCTTTTACAAAGGTGAGTGCACTTTATAGTGGAAGCGTGCAATTATTTTCAATGTTTAAAATACACTTTGTTTCAGCTTAATATGCAGAGATAACTATAAGTAAGCCATTAGGCTGTCATTAGCGAGCATTCTGACCAGCCCCACATCACAATGTTAGCTCAACCAATGGCAAGACATGAGGCGGGGCTTCTGCTTGCCTGACCAATGACAGTGTTTGAGAAACTTGTTGGAAAATATATATAAAATGTATATTATATATTTTTCTTTTCATGGAATTTTTTTTCATGGCATGTGATGTAGACAACATACTTATGTTTCTTTTTTTATAGGCAACACTGTAAACATTGACGTTGTTTTTTTTTTTATAAAAGATATGTCAGTAATGTAACTATACTGTTTTCTGTATTCAATTCCAAGAAAACATGTTCTCTTCCCTTCTACTCTTTCACTTTATTATGTATTATAGCATACATGGGCAATTAGAAACACATACATTGTAAAATGTGTTAAAAGTTTCTGAACTGTATATGAACTGTAATAGTCATTCAAATATGTACCATATTGGCAAATACTTGGCCATAATAGTGAGTTTAATTCATTATGAGAATGTTGCAATTAATGCATTTAGAATGTTGCAAATCAATTTTTTATAACAAAAAAAAGTATCTCAAAGAGCCCACCTCAAGTAACAATTTTAATGCTTTAAAACCTTTAAATATTAATGTAGGGTGACCGTATACCTCTTTTTCCGACATGTCCTAGCTAGGATTTCAAACTTGCCTAAAATGTTTAGGTTTCGGCTTTGTTTTAATATTGTTTTCATACTTGCTGAAGGTAATGGCTAAAAAGTAGTTTGACCAATAGCATGCAGACATTGTATACAATTGATCAATTGTGGTGGGTGAGAAGGTGAAGTCTACAGAAAATGGTCAAAGCAGTGCCATCAAAAAGCAAAAGTCTAGACTAGAAATCCCGGCATAATTTATTGTTAATATATTCATTATTTAATGTTGTTATAATTGTTCCTGGTCACATCTGTTATACTTGTTCTAGACATAGAATAACACAGTCTGTGTCCCCCCCCCATCTTTGTGCTCCAACAAAACATGCCCAAACCTGATGCTATCACCACCAAGACAAACACTGAAGGCCAAATTTCAGTTTTGGTCTCATCAAACTATAGGATCAGTCTTTTAACTGTCCCAAGATACTCTTTATAAACTTCAGGCAAGATCTAATGGGCAGCCATGGACACCCAGGTTTTGATTACACTCATTTTATTGGTTAGATTTATAGTTGTTCCTCGTTTTTCTGTACATTGTAATGATGTATTTCACAGTGCTTCTAGCTATATCCAATGCAAAGTTCTATAATGCCTTGATCAGCATTTCATCTAACTATCTTGTCTCGCTCCCACTCTTTTCTTCCAAATGTAGTGTTTTTTTCTTCTTCAAAGTGCACTAAGTAGAGATACTTTTTATTCTTAAAGTGTATGTTGATGAGTGGTAAAAAATCTTAATGAGCAAATTTAAATACATCATGTGCAAGTCCAAGGAGTGAGTGCGTTTAATGGCATGATAAACACAAATGCTGTTGTCACAGTGCATTTTACACAGTTTAATTATTAACTGGCATTCAGTATTTCTCACTCAAATGCAGATTTAAATGCATTTTGGTGCACAGTAGCTTATTTTGCATTCTGGTCGTCCTGCTCTGTACATTAAATGGACTTATAATCCCACATTCTAATTGATCACTCTCTGCTTCATTTTTGGGGTACAAATGAAGAATGTCTGCCTGAAGAGACTCTTACCTTAACAAAAGTGCTCCATGATCCTATTTTCCCCTCCAAATTATTCTCTTTAAATTGGGTGTCTTGAGACAAACGAGGTGAGGACTGCAGATGAAAGACCAGCACCTTGGACAGTTCCAGCCCAATTTTGTGCCTGCTGTTTAAAATGAATCACTTTTAAGGAGACTGTTCTGGAGTGAAATATCTGTAGAAGAACAGCTCATGCTGCCGTACAAGCCCAACTGAGATTGTGAAAAGCCTCATTAGCAACAAATAGCCATTAACCCCCATTTATTATTGTCCTGCTGTTTATTATTCCCCGATTAAGTTTTTCGGTTTCTGTTTTTAATCTGTTTGCAGTTGAGTAAAGATTCAAATGTGCAATTTACCAGGTGCTGAAACAGTCATTGTTATTTAGTGAAGCTATCTGTTTTTAGTTAAATTACACAATTATTCAGAAATGTATTGGACAGATATGGGTGGATATACCAACCCAGTAAATTCAATTATGATTTAAATTGTACATTTACTGTAGAATACACTGTAAAGTGATAAATCATACATAAAGGATGTAAATCAATTTAAATTAATTAGAAATTGCATCCAATATTTTGGTCATCCAGTTTACCTAATGTATGTATAAATCATTTAGATTGATAATTGCAAATAGACTTAACTGCAATTTTTTTAGTTTATTTTATTTTTATTGTTATTGTTTGAAGTAGTTGGTATTTGTTTTCAGTTGTATTGGTACTTACTCAACTATTAAAAAAACATAATCATACATTAAAAAACATCAACAATACTTAAAAGAGCGAGGAAAAAAAACATTAAGAACATCTATCAAATGTCCAAATGTCCAAATGTCCAAATGACCAAGAATACATAAATTATTCAAGGGCTTATGGGTATTCTCCATAGTTGCAATTCTCTACTTGATCATCTTGAATTATTAACAATTCAATTATAAATCGAATGGATTTCGAAGTCAAAGAACTCTGTAGAGTTGTGATATTTGAGTTATAATTCCAAGACGTGACATTTTAAGTAAGTAGGACCACTTGATTAATTATTTGGTAACAGTTTGAAATATGGTTTTATTTATTGATAATCGATAATTACATTAGTTAACATGAACTAGCAAAGACCTGTACATCTACAGCATGTAATATCTTACATAATACTAATTTCAACATTTAATAATATATATTTTTTAAGTTTTACACTGCCAAAAAGACTGGAATTATGAATATTTATTGATTTATTTACAGATAACAAGACTTGTGTTTTCAAGTCATTTTGCTTCTAAAGTAAATATATCTTCATTTTAAAAATGTTTGTTTAGATATTTGTGCTGGACATTATTGTTATTGTAAAGTGTTACCAATTGTTTTTATCAGTGTTGACTTCAGGGTTCAAGCCTTCCATTCTCAAGTCTTAAACTCTAAATGTGTTCTATTTGTGTAGTTGTTAGTATTTTTATTGCATGATCTATGATGCTGTTTCTATAAACACATAAGTTCATGCCAAAGGCATATCTGAAAAATATGCCTTTGGCATGTTATTAATATAATAATAATAAAATTAAAAAGCATTGTAAGCTTACTTCACAAACAGGTTTAAGGCTCTTTTTGATATTCCTTTTGCCTGTAAACATGCCTAGAGTGGCTGGGAGTGCATTCTTGAGACTTGATTTGAGTGCATTTCTCCTGCTGGTCAAAACGGTGATGAATTTTAAATAGCCTGGGTTCAGACGTGCCGCACTTCCCCAAACAACACGAATGGATCTATCACACTGACAGTAGCTAAGAACTTGGCATGGAAATAACAAATAGAGACTTCACATGGTCTCAAAGACTAAGACGGCAGAAAATTGCTTAAAGGAAGCCTCATACCACAGCAGTGAATTATCTATCACAGATAAGGAAATAAATGCTTATTTCCTCAGTTTATTATCTTACGTGACAGGGTTTTTTTTGTTCATGTGCAAGTTACTATAATGAATCAAATCAAGCAAACCTTGAGGATGTGCTAAGTACTAAATAACCATGTATTAAGATCTGCAGAAGCAACTTCTCAGTAAAGTTGTGAGCAGTTGAATGAACTATACTGTCGACAAATACTGTAGGGTTAAGCAAATTACTCATTAATATGTTTAAACTTTAATTAAATATATGGTGTCAAAGGCTGCACAAATGATTGCAAATGCACTTTGCGCTCCACTTATTCCAAACTAGATCTGAATAGCGCTGGAGGGAATACGGTTTGAGACATGTGGACATTTTCTTTTTACTAAACCCGTTCTCATTGATTAGGTTCCTGCTTGAAATAAGCAGGAAATGAAAGTATAATTTAAGGCATGAGTTTAAAAAAGGCAGAGGTTAATGAAAACAGTTCAGATTCAAAGCAGGCCTGCATATACAGTGACATTAATATTTATGCTGGAATATCAGTGAATTTCATAAATGCTCCACTCTGTTTCTTATTTCCAAATGCCCACCCCAGGACGCCATGCTAGTATAATCTGTCTGTCTACATTGTAGATTAAAAGACTGTAATAATTGTTTTTTTGAATATTTTAAATGTTTAAGTCTCTTACTGTATGTTCACCAATGCTGCATTTATTTTAATCGTTAATTTATAACGATTTAAAATATTATTACAGTATACTTTTTTTTTTTTTTCTATTGAATATATGTTTAAAAGTATTATTTCCTGGTGATGCAATCTGAATTTTCAGCATCCAATTTTCAGTTTCACATGATCATCATTATGCTGATTTGCTGCTTTAGAAATTACCATTCTACACTACTATTCAAAGTTTTGGGGTAAGTATAATAAAAAAAAAAAATCATCAAAGAATCATGAACAAAATGTATCACAGTTTCTACAAAATATTTAAACAGCAAAAACTATTTTCAACATTGGTGATAATAGAACCAATAATAATTGAGCATCAACTCAGCATATTAGAATGATTTCTGAAGGATCATGTGACACTGAAGACTGGAGTAAAGATGCTGAAAAATCAGCTTTGCATCAAATGAATAAATTACATTTTACAATATATCAAAATAGACTTGTAATAATATTTCACAACAGTACTGTTTTGATCGTAGTTTGATCAAATAAATGCAGCCTTGGCGAGCATTATAGAGACATTTTTCATAGCCACAAACTTCATAAGTATTACAAGGCTCTTCTCTGCTGGGTTACCTCTTGTGTCTCATGTAATATCACACACTTATGGAGGTTTAGCTTTCAAAGGTGTCTGGCTTTAGACAGCACTGTCTTTTTGGAAGCTGCGAGCTGACATCTGTAGCACACGTGGATTGGTTTTATTTCCCAAAGCATCTGTTAGGGACTTTGGGGATGAAGACGCAGGGTGTCTGATCAAGGCTGTTTGTGCATTCCTTTAGCTTCACTTGATTGTTACTATGCGTTTGGCTGAAGAAGAGGGCAGGTTTTCAAGCAACTTTTCCTCCTTAAGCAACAAGAGACAAAGGAAAACGTGGCATAAATAATTCAAAATTGCAAAATAACACCCCCTCTCTTTTCTTTTGTGTGTGCTTGTAAGTAAAACTAAGACAAATGAAGAATGAAAGGCTGTGATGATGAATATTTCTCTCAGAGCGATAAAAAAGCTCTTTAAGTGCTCGTGAACGCTGGCGCACATCATGTGTTCTGATGACAGTTTGGTACTAGTTTTTATAAGACCGTAAAAGCAGTAGCTTGACATTCACTCTGCCAAATGGGGTTCTGGAAGTTAAAATCGCAGAAATGAAAAAGTAACAGCCACTGTAATTTAAACACTGATGGAAACAAACTTCCATGCTCTAAGTGCCTCTGAAGTATCCAGAGTCATATGGTGTGACGCTATTAACACAAAAATGTAATAACATATGACAAATCAGTCATGCTTTACTCCATTCTTATTTTTTTTCTATATAAAGAGTGCAGAGAGAACACAAAGTTTTTCTGAAAGAAGAAAGCATTTTCTTACATGCTAGCTGTTTTACTGCTGTTGAAAGATGTGAAAAAAAAGTTGTTTCAAAAATTATTAGCATTTTTAAGCCACATATATGCTGTTTTGCTGCTCAAGAAACTTTTCTTGTTGTAAATATATATATATTATACATTTATATTTATGTATGTGTAAATATATGTATTATGTTTGTGTGTGTGTGTGTTTGTGTGTGGTGTGTGTGTATAGATATATATAGATTATATATAATAGATTATACATTTATCTGTATGTGTTGTACATATATATATATATGTTTTGTGTGTGTGTGTGTGTGTATATATAATATATATATAATGTTATATTACATAACATATTTTTTATGTGTACTCACATGTATATATGTTTTATGGTGTTTGTGGGTTTGGTGTATGGATATTGAATAATATAGTTATGTATGTGTACATATGTATCTGATTTATGTGTGTGTGTATGTATATGTATTATATATATCTATAGATATATTCTATATAGATCTATATTTAGTATATATTTATGTAGGTGTCATCGATGGCTATTGTTGTTTGTGTGTGTGTGTGTGTGGTGTTTGTTATTATATATATATAATATTGTTATGTATGGTACATATATGTATATGTTATGTGTGTGTTTATGTATATGCCTTTAAAGATATTAGATATATCTATATATATATAAATATATTAATATATATATATTATATATTTATGTATGTGTACTATCGGTATATATGTTTATGTGTGTGTGTGTGTGTGGTATGTATATATATATAATATCTTATGTATGGGTACATATATGTTATGTTTATTGTGTGTGTAGTCTAGTATATATATAATATATATATAGATATAATAGATATATATAACTATATATCTATATATAGAATATATCTATATCCTTTAATATATTTATGCTATGTGTACATATTTATATCTGTTTTATGGTGTGTGTGGTGGTGTTAATGTAGAATATATATATAATATATTTATGTTGTGTAATATATGTTAGGTTTATTTGTGTGTGTATGATATTGTATATTATATATATATATATATAATATATTATCTCTATCTCTATATCTTCTATCTTTCTGTATTGTACATATCTGTAATCTGTTTATGTGTGTCTGTTTGTGTTTGTATGGTATATATTAAATCTAATTTATGTATGTGTACATATTAGATTATATATATATATATACACACCACACATAATATACATATATGGTACACTACATAATATATAAGATATCTATATACAGTATATATATATATAATATATATATATTATATATATATATACACACACACACAAACATATATATAACAACTACATATAATAACTTTTTCATATATAATAATATATAAGCCCACATCCATATACATCTATCTATATTATATAATACATAATACATATGCCATATATATACTATATAGAACATATAGAACATCTATATATCTATATAATACATACATATATATATATATATCTATAATACATATAATATATATATCTAGATATATATATATATATATATACCTATATATATATATATATATATAAGAGATGTCCATATCTCTTATAAATATATATATATAATACATATATATATATACATATATATATAATATCTATATACATATACTTATATATATATATAACATATATTATCTATATATATAGTTATAATATATATATATATATATATATATTTATATACATATATATATATAGATATATCTATATATATATATATCTCAGTCTTCTTTCTTTTCACAAATCTTAACTGACACCCCAATGACTATTCCACTGTATGTAATAATATATATATATATATACATACCATACATATACATTCTATATATATATATATATCGTATATAATAATATATATAGATAATATACATATATAGAATTTATAATGTAATTATTTTTTTTTATGTTGGTATTCGAAACCATCAGTATCTTCACATTTCTATAATATATAATCTGCCGCATATATTTGATTGTTGGGTTTAATAAAAATATGAAATAAAATATCATGCAACACAACATGACAATATGATTGTCATGTATTATTCACACAGATTAATTTCCATCCATAACCATGTTTAAATAATCATGCTGAATCCAATCATCTCCAACATGTTACACATATCTTGATGTGTGTAGCAGTAGACAGTCAGTAACACAGACTGAGATGATGGAGTCACTTTTTATTGATGCCTTTTATTAATGTGACTTATGCTTGTGCTAAAGCCTTAATGTCAGGTGGTACAGCTTTTATTCTGCTCATCATAAATCTCAATTCAGAAATGATTACAAATTCCTATCACCCTTCTTAATATCCCCTTGTGTTCAGGCAGAGATTATGCCCATCTTACTTACTTTCTTTTTAATTAATTTCTATTTTTTTTTCCTGCATAGGGCCTATATGTCTTAATGACAGCC
This sequence comes from Sinocyclocheilus anophthalmus, assembly GCA_018155175.1. Classification (NCBI taxonomy): domain Eukaryota; kingdom Metazoa; phylum Chordata; class Actinopteri; order Cypriniformes; family Cyprinidae; genus Sinocyclocheilus; species Sinocyclocheilus anophthalmus. Next base: position 101,205 of record JADLZN010005434.1, read on the forward strand.
ACCAGATGGAGAGGTGAGAGTTTAGCACTGCTTTGCTCACCAAGAAACACTAAATACTGGAGATCATAATGCCCAGAAGCATTATTAGAAACCGCAAAGTGCTTTATTAGCGTGAACTATATTGCATTTTGTCCCATCTTTCCATATCACAAAGAATAAGAGACTCTGATCTTGAGAGTAAAATAAAGTTGCTGGAATATTGCAGCCACGTTGTTGATCTCTCAAAGGAAATAGCTACCTTGCTTATTGCATTGAAAGGCAAATAGCATTTCCTCTCCACGTCTAGAGTTGCATTTATTTTGCACAGTACCGGGTGGCATTATTATGTGGATAGAGAAAAGCAAGGCAAGGCTTCTGGCTCTGTGATTGAAGCATGATGAATCGGAATGTACTATTTCTGCAATTAGAGACGAGGGTGGTCAGGTGCTCACAGACATGAATGCCTTTATAGTGTTATTCTTATTTTTACCAGTCAAATGCACTAACCCGGAGCACCTTTCAGCTTGCCTAAGTGGATTAAATGTGCTTGGATTATCATCAGCAATTCCAGATAAATGGATACATTTCATAATGCTTATACATCTGCTCAATACAGAGAAATCACCTGGTTTTTATGGCACAGAGTTTAACATCGTTATAGGATATTGTCATCTACCTCCTGTTAGATGTTACTGTACATGTTACATTCATCTCCCAACTTCATTTCCAGCGATATCTTTGACATGATTGCAAAGATATTATTTAAACTGAGCTGGATGTTGACATCACTGAATTCAATGATGAACTGTCTTTAACTGAAAAATTTGTGTTTATTATTGTCATTTTGCATTATTGACACACTATTTTCCTAATTAATGCTGTTCAGTTGCTTTGACACAATCTGTATTGTTAAAAGCGCTATATAAATAAAATTGACTTGACTTGACTTGTGAAGAAAAATATAGACTGGGAAGCTCTAGTTTTAGGCCAGTAGGTTTGATTTGTGGTGCTATTATGCTAAGGAAGACAGTAAAAAAGCAGTAATTTTTCAATAATATGAGACAAAATGAAACACAATGTACTTTTTACTAAAATGTTCATAGAGACCATGAATACAAAATGTTTAATTGAGTTTAAGGAATAGTTTATTAAAGTTTATTAATAGTTAATAAAGTTTTTTAATGCAGCTTTACAAAAATATTTTGAGCCAGTCAATTCAGACGCACTGATCTTACTTTCATTTATTTATTTTTTAAAATGGCAAATAGAAAAATTAATTCAAAAGAAAAATAACCTAAAGAACATTTGATACAATTGACCCCCCCTTAGTTACTGTCACTTACTCGGACAAACAAACGGAGTTGCTGACAGCTGTCAGTGTGAAAACCTTGTCCCAAGATGTTTTTGATACATTTTGGACACAGAAGGTGAACCACATCAAGGGACTAAATCTGCTATGGGTTCTGATATTTTAAAGTACATATTTAAAATGCCAGATCATAGTGCAAACGGGACTCACTAACTTAACGTTAGCTATAGTTTTAGCCAGAGATACCTTGCTGAAGCACAAGATGACATTAGCGTTTTGCTTGAGCAGATGAAAATTGTAACTTAATGAGAGTATGGCAACCAGAAAATTAATGTTTTAGTCTTCATTGGGATTGGGGTCGAATGCTAAGGGATATCTGGCTTGGTTTTGTTTGGGTTTAGGAAATGGAATAAGATAAATTCCATCGCCCATCCTCTCTTGATACCTGGAATCAGTGTTACAAATACCCGAGGCACATCGTTTTTCCATTTTTGTAGCATAAACACCATCAAATCGATGAAACCTAAAGATGTCAGAGTTCCGCTCCCCGTGCAACTGATACTCAACTGCCATTGGCTCATCTGTGTTCGAGAGGAGGGGCTTACCGTTAGGTAAATTATTGAGCCATATAAAATGAAATTCAGATTAAAGTTTACAATTTACTCTACTGGATGTGAGATTTAGGTTGAGCTGTGAAGCACTTCTTAAGGTCCTTGCACACTGAGTCCGAAATTTTCGCATGCGTTTTTCCGTTTTTTTGTATTTGTCATCCTTTCCTATCAAAATGCATGCTACGGATGCGAAAACGCAGAAAATCGAACCTGATCCGAATTTTTTATATGACGGACGAAAGTTTCTGAGGCAGTGTGTAAACGTGATTGGCACAACGTGAGGTCGTGTTTATTTTTTAACGTGCAAAAATTTTGGACGAAATTTCGGACACAGTGCGCAATGATCTTTAGCCTCATTCAAATGCATGATATTTTGCCTTCAAATGCCTTTTTGTGGAATACGTTCTATACACATTCAGTAGCCATGTAAGGCATGTTGCCTTTAGCAAACTGAAATTTGGTTGATGTTCAATTAAAAATGAATCAAGAAAGGCTGTATTCATTTCCCAAACTTTCAGTAGAAACTCAACTTTTCTCTTAAAATATTATCAGTGACTTTTGCCAAACGTCAAGGTGCATCTTGGGCTCTGTGAATTGTGTCAGCTCCCTACGATAGGTGTAATGGGTGCTGTTTTCACCTCTGCGGGTCTATTTCGACGCAGTTTCTGTGTATTAAGAGAGCGGTTCGCATGAAGCTCAAATCCTGGCGCAGAATAGCTCATCCAGATTCAGACAGGCTGATCAAATAAGTGTTGCATTACATCGAGAGGGCCCTAGGGGGAAGTTGGGGGATATCCTTTCCTCAATGTGTATTCCCCAGCTTGCTACTAGCAAATAAGCCTGTTAGCAACACAGCAATGCTGAATGGATCCAGCCAGAACCAGCAAATATCATGGTAATCGTTGGCTTTTCCCCCTTTCCATGTTGCTGTGTAATCATAATGTCATTTTGAAAGATTTTTATGAGATTTTAATGAGAACTAGCATGCAGCTGAAGGTGTGAATGGCAGTTGTAGTGTGACTATTACTGTAATCACTTACACTGATGCTATATGATGACCTCAGATGTGTTTGCAAACACTGCCACAAGGGCAAGAAAGGCAAATTGTTGTTAAAACAAACAAAGCCATTAAATAAAATGACAAAACACCTCTGTGACATTGATGGGAATGGCTTTTCAGTGCGAATCTATAGAATTCATGAGCTGCTGATTCTGAGAACCCAGGAAATCATGACCTTCTTTTGAGTGCTTAGGGAAAAAAAGTTTCTCAATATGTACGACAGCACCCTACCAGTCAGTGAAATCAGTGAGTATTCCATCAGATAATATTATTTTGGCCTCAAGGATTTTATAATATAGGCCTACTGTCTTTCTAACATGTGAATCACCCTGTCAGTTAAGTAATGCATACTTGGTTTCCATTGCAAAATGCCCTACAGACACCCTAAAGATTGCCTCAAAATATTATTTTCCACAGAGAGCGAATGTGAGTAAAACTGCATTTTATAAGCAACAGAAGAACCTCACGCTAGAGTCAAGAGCGAAACTCTTCTTTCAAATGCACAGGGAAATTAAGACAGGGACTCAAAACAACCCACACAACCTCGCCAGAGGGTAGAAAGCATCCTCCAAATCCACAAAGTAATGAAATAACTTTCCGAATCTTGGGTAAGAACTGTAGCTAGGAGTTACCCTATAGTGCTGATTTAAGAACGGTTACGCGGTTTACCTTGCGATCGTTAACGTTGGAATTGTGTTAGAAGGACATCTGGTCGAAGATTAGAGCAAAGTGACTTCTGCCTACATGGGCTTTTGCAAAGCACATTTGGACATTAGACTCTTTCCCCACTTAAGGGCTACTTAACTGAAAATGAGAGGCGTTCCCTGTCAAGGTTGGGTTGGCAGTGCCCAATGATGCCTTGATTGAGCTGTCGATTCCATTAACAAGCAATTGGCCAGCTGTAGATTTGTATTGACGGCTCAACTGACAACTCTATACAAGTGAGGAAGGTTTCAGAAATGCCTTAGATTGAAGGATAAAGTTTTAACAAATCATGTCTTTTTTAAATACATTTCATAATATCATCATTTCCTAATCTTTCATAATTTATGATAAGTAGACTTCAGAAACTATAATGATAATGTGTAAAGATGTTGCACTATTTAATATAAAAATGTGAAAAGTGATTTTATGGACAGAAATATGTTACTTCACTAAGTCTCTCTCTCTCTCTCATATGTATATTAAAACAAGAAGAAGAAAATAATTCAGATCTTTTGACTTTTCTATTCATCAAAGAATATTGAATGGATCATTGTTTCCACAAAAATATTAAGCAGCAGAGCTGTTTTTAACATGGATACTAATACAAAATTCCTTGAGCACAAAATCAGCATATTATAATGATTTCTGAAGGCTCATGTGACACTGAAGCCAAGAGAAATTGCTGATAATTTTGCTTTACTATCACAGAAAATTTAAGTATAATAATAATGATACACAGTTATCAAAAATTGTAATTTTAAATAAAATGTAATTGTAAATATTTATCTATATTACTGTTTTTACTGTAATTGAGGAAATAAATGCAGTCAGGATATATAAATAAGCAAGGCTTTATTTTCTGAAAGTAAAAGACAATCTCTTAACTGTATAATATGTGAACCATAATAACGCTGTAAGAGCTTTGTCTGTAAGTTTCTTATCCACTTTAAGCAGACTGTGAGTTTCCTTCAATATAATTTGACTTTTGAAAGATGAAGTGCTAAATGCATCCATAACATCAAAATGTCAAAGTTATGTTTGTTGCAATCTTTTATTCTCTCTCTAGTACTCAAGCTTTTATTTTGATCTTGTTTACTAGTTTCTGTAATTCTGTAATCCCCCTCTTGGTTGGGATGGGTATTTTAAAAGAAAAGTCTCCAATTTGTTATTCTATTTCTCCAGCTGTGTTCTGATCACAGCTCTCAATCAGGCTTTGTTCCCTCAGGCTACATTGACTGGATGGAGATACATTTTGACATGCCAATGCTTCCAAAATGGCCCTGGTGAAATGCAACCCTGGGGAGCTCACCAGCTGTTTTCCCCAGGCAAACAGAGATTAGATATACGTTGATTCAAAATCGTGCTCTTTAAACTGAATTAAAATGGTTCTTCTTTTGAAAAATGTTGTAGAGAGGGTCAACATATTTTAACGCCATTGTAAAAAAAACGTAGTTTATATGAAAAATTATAGAAACATCTGTTGCAGTAAGCCAAAACTTGTTTTATACAATGCATGAGTTGTGATTGTTTTTTTTTCAGCAAATTATTTCAGTTATAAATTTTTATTTTTCAGGTTTTGTACTAAATGAGCAAATGTCAAATGACAAATGTTTTTTTGAGGTTGAGGGTATGTGCAACCTGTTCATGTTGGCATCTACAATATTCTGCTGGCACCAAGTGGATGAATTTGTGCCAAAGTACCTTAGAGATTGATTGAACAAATGGCCTTTGACAACAGAAGATATGTGAGGTGTTTCCTCCTCCATTTTCTAAACTGATAAGCCTATTATTTTGCCAAGTAATGTTTGCATTTTATGTTTTTGCATTTAGCGTTGCATTCTCTCCTTGCTGTCCAGTTTGTATTAGGGCTGCACGATTAATCTAATGCGATTGTCATGCGCATTTTGATAGTAAAACCGGTTCTGTAATCAGCAAGAAATCATCATCACGTGCTTTCAGATAAAGCAGCATTTACTACCCAGAGCCGTAGTTCACTGACAAGTTACGCAAAAAAATTGCAGACGATTTTATTGCGCGATTATGAAATCGAAGAAATCGTTCGCGATAATGACAGCTGTTTGCATAGCTTCTCGGTGAACTACGGCTCTGTGTAGTAAATGCTGCTCCATCTGAAAGCATGTGAAAATACCACATTTAATAACATATTTTTACTCCAAACTCACTTCATAACGTCAGTCGATTGTTTGAAATAAATTCTTCTGTGAGATGATGTGGCTTCTTACACAGAATAAGGCAAGCAACATATTTCATAGTATTTAAGCAGTGATAAAGGCATTGTATTATAAATATACTTTATTTGAAGGAAAATTATAATAATAATAACTCAGATAAATTGTCAAAATCGTGTGTTTATTAGTCACGTTGAATCAATAAAAGCAGTTAAATCTTCTGTTTATCCAGATACCGCTATAGGCATTTCCTGGGTTTCTTCTGCCAGGCGTATTTGGAGTTTCAGCGCAAGAGAGCCCTCTGGTCTTTGGATGGAGATTTACTGCTGATCACAGAACCGTGCTTCACTGAAAGATACGCATGACAAGCTTCTGTCGAATCGCGATTTCGATTCCATTTCCATTTATCGTGCAGCCATAGTTGTGATGCAGTTAATGGCAAAAAAAGAAGAATAACTAAGTAAAGTCTCATATTAGTTCTAAAGGGCAGTTTCAACAAATCACTCATTAGTCCTTAAGAGTTCAATTTATACAACTGAGAATAATAACAGCATGCATATTTTATGTGTTCAGCAGAACAGTGCCCTCTTATCTTATTGAAAATATTCAATCCATAAACCACATTGTAAATGAAGCTGGTGCAAATCATTGGTAAAAATCTGTGAGGAGCATAAGGAATCCATTGAGAATTTATTATCGGCTTTTAAGCTTTGCCATGTCTAGGTGCAAGACGTTTTACAGTTTAATTAGGAAGGAATGCGCTAGATAAAACCGCATGAGCACACATCATTTATGTACAGGCTGTTTGGTTGTACGTAGTGCATGAATTTGTGAGATAGCGGGCAGTCTGGTAAAGAACAACATCTTTTCAGTCTTTGGCGTGTTATGTGATAAAGATCTGCAAGAACATAACAAACAGAACTTGTTTCTGGCTTATATCATATATTTATATAAAACAATTCAACCTAGTCACTTATGTGTGGGACAATCCAATAGCTTAGACCCATCCCACATGGTGCAATGTGAAGTGGCATTAAATCTATGCACAATTTGGGACTTTAGTTTAAATGTAAAAAAGTTTTGCATACAATTCATCAAGGGCACAGAAGGTGGAAGAATGAGCTTCTCTCTGCTCACTGCTTAATGAAGTTCTGAAGATTCATGAAAATATTTGGGCATCTAGGCTGAGAAGGACCAAAGGGGTGTGACTCTTTCCAAAGGTGTTTTTATTCTTCTTTAGAGCATCTTTGGCCATTAAAATTCTGCTCAGATTGTTAAACACTCCCTCATGAAAACGACCGTGTAAAATATGAAAGATAAATTCATCAGCATTATTACCCAGCATGAGCTAAAAATACTATGTTAATCTTACAATCTGAAACCTAAGTGCTTCTTAGTAGCTCTAAACACATACAGTTACATTTTACCTGTCAACGCCACCACTGCTAATGCACAATGTGACAATTATACTAACAATGAGAATCCTGACTAAATGTGTTTTGGTACTACCTTTTAATGGAGCTTTAAAAGCAGCTTTGGGTGGCAAAATACACAATCCGACTGTTCGACAGCCAACTGAGCTTGTAGAAACAAGACCAGCTGAATGTCCTGAAGAGGCCTTGATTGTCGTTTGGAGACAGGCAAGCCTTTATTTTCAGGGAATGATCCAACATAGCAGAGGAAGTTATCGATCAGTCTGAGCGCAGTATATTTTAAAAATGGGACCTTTGCAGCTTGTAATCATGATGAGAGAACAGTTGTGTTGAAAAACAGTGATTTCTTGTGTGAACTGCCATTTCACTAGAGGTATCAAACCACATGTTCAAGCCATCAATAGCCTGGGCTGTAAATCTTTTATATTGGGAAGTATAGATCATGCGAAAAGGTCACTAGTGATGGGTTTACGGATCTCGAGTTTAAGAGGAAAGCTAGCAGTCAGCAAAAATAAATGTGGCATTTCCTGATGAATGCACATTTGTTGCGTCGCACATTTTTTTTCTTGAAATACATAGCCATTATTGTTTGTCATTGTTTTTCCTACATCTCCAATTTTGTGCATGCAAGAAAACCAGTATGCAAATAAAGATGCATTTATGCGTATACAGTCAATTTCAGAATATGCTCTCTTGTGCTTAATTGCCTGAGATTAAAATCTTATCTACTCAAATATCATTTCAGATCCGTATTAATCGCCTTTTCCGACACCTGCCTGCAAGTACTCTGCCACCTCAGCCCAGCTGTAATCTGCAGCATAATGTAACCAGTAGGGGTTAAAGTCGAGACAGCGGGAGAGGGCAAAAATCCATCTGCCTTCTAATTTGAGCGAATGTGTATCCTATGGTAAGCGCTTAGCTGTTATCAATACAATCTCCTTTGTTCCCCCCGGGCTGGAGAAGAGCACAGAAATACACTACATTTTAGGTTTTTTTAGGTTCAAATTAAAGCAATTTAATGCATTTTCAGGATAGCAAAAATGCTTTGTGAAAATATGAAATATTAATTTTTTTATGAATCAATTTCACCCTTCGGAGCATCCCTAAAGGGGGAGGGGGATTGTGTCCAATGTAGCAAACATTTTGTAATTGTAAACTAACATGCGTTTGCACACTTCTGGTTTTCTATCATGGGAACTTTTCGTTTTATACTTTTTACTGTTTTGGTACTAACTAAGCTAAAGATATTTTCACTGTGATATCTCCTAACTTCATCTAAGTAACCTAACCCTCATGCAATCTTTTTAGATTTTCTTTACCATTTTTAGTATTCAGTGCAGATTTCAGATCTGTGTAGGTGTTTTCTGGTTTGGCTATCCTTGCAATATTTGATCTCCACAATAAAAGCAAAACCTGACCAACACACACAGACAACATAAAACCGCATGTGATCATCTAAAACTCCTCCTGTCTCTGCTAAAGAAAGGTATCCTACTGTTGCAGCCCATGCGCGCTGATGTGCGCGGCCTGTTGGTTATCCATGCTGAGCTCCTGCAGTTTTGTCCTTGTCAACATTGAGCGCCTCGTCTGGACACAGCATCCTCGCACGCGGTGGATGACAGCAGAATAAATGCCACTGCTGCGCACGTGCACGTGCCAAATCTACAAGATCTGTCCTGTCCCTTCTTAGTGATACGCACAAGAAACAACACATTCGGGAATATGTATTGGGCATAATAATAAAAAAATAATAATAAATAAAACTGAGCATGATATGAAATGAGGCATCCAGTCAATTAGAGTATTTTAGCGATTGTAGCAGTCACTATTATGAGCTGTGCAAAGAGTCATCTTAAAGGAATAGTTCACCCTAAAAATTACAATTCTGTTTTCATTTACCCTCATCTCGTTCTAAATCCGTATGACTTCTTTTGTGTTTCGCAAAAGAAAGAATGCTGAAGTCAGTCCTGTTAGGACTTTTTTGAGACGTTGTCAATAACTAGGAGCTTCAAAAACGATGCAAACTCACCATAAGAGTACCATAAAGGTAGTCCACATGAGTTATGTGGTAGGGTAAGCTAAGTGTCAAGCCTTCTGAAGTCATATATTAGCGAATAATTGCCTGATAATCCTCCACATTAGTGAGGTGTTAACCGCTGCGAATGAACCAAGTAGTGAGTTGAACTTGAGAACCGAGTCAGTTCTCATGAACAAAACCATTCCCGTCGAACCAAAAGAATCATTGAAAAAGATCCACCTCCAGCAAATGGTTCATGAGAGTTACGATTCATACAATGACATAATTGCTACGACTTAACCATTCTTGAGTCGTTTGGACTAATTTTATGATGCTTTTATGTTTATTTTCCTTCATTTTTGAGGCTTGACATTTTCAATTCCCATTTATTTTAAATGCATGGAAAAGAGCTATATCATATTAGATTGCAATTTTATAGCCTACCTATAGGCAATATGACATGCATGTATTATTATTATTATTATTGTATTTTATGGTTTCTATAAAGACAGTTTATGAATGCTGCATATTTAGGTAAATTAGAAGATCAGATTTATTTGAGCATAAACAGTGAAATGCTTTTACGGCTTGAATAGGTATTAATTTGAATGCAATTCGTTAGATATAAAAATAAAAGACTTTCAACCGTAATACGCATGATGTCGTTATGCCCAACTCTCTCTCTCTCTCTCTACTCGATCTCTCTTGCGCTCTCTCCTCGTCGTCTCATCTTCTCTCTCTCTCTCTCTCCCTAGACGCAGCAGCGGCTTGGCTTGGATTCAGTACCTCCCCTATGTGCTGCCTTACTCCATCATCACATCCCTGAACGTGAGCGGTGTAGCTGAGGAGCACTTCTTTAAAACCCGACACTTCGCTGGAGTTGTTTCCCTGCGCGTCTGAGAGTCGGAGGGAGGGGAGAAGCATTCCCCAAAATCTCTTCTAACGATGGAGACCCGTCTGGTTGTATTCCCTGGCGCTCACTTTACTCTTTCTACCTGGCTAATTCTTTCCTCCTGGTATGTTTTTCCAAATGTAAAGGCAGATATAAGTTGCGCGCCATGTATGTCGCCAATGCAAGTGAATTACGCAGGGGATGAGCATCTACGTGACCCGCCTGATTCTGGGAAATATCCGAGACAGGATCAAAAGAAACCCAAGCTGATCACAGTTCTTTACCCGAATATTGGAGTACCTACTGGACGAGAGGTGGATGGTTTTCCAGGGATCGCGCCGAAATTGGAAAGAAACGCAGGGGAGATAAACTCCCGCGCGCCTTTGGGGAACTTCACCGAGTCCGCTTTAGACGAAGAATTGTTTTCGGATGAATATGTGAAAAGTGAATCCGAATTGGAACCCGAGGACGCCGCATTAGGGAGAGTCCAAAGAAGCGTGCCCGAGTTTCTGGAGAGCGCTGATACCCGCTCGGAGGAGCAGAGAAAGACCTCGGGTCTGCGGGTCGACGGACAGAGTAAACGCGCCGAAGTTCGCTGGAACAGGGATGATGAGCACGATTCTAGACCAGACGAACCCAAACTGACCAGCAGCACTTTTGCTCTGGCTGGAGACTCCGCGCACAACCACGCAGTCGTGTACTGGACTGGAAAAAACAGCAGTGTAAGTCCGCAACATCCTGTACTTCTTTGCCATAAAGTAATGTATACTATTCAGTTATCTAGTCCATGCTGACTTGGGTTCTCGTCAACTTCAGTTGTTGTCACTGTAAAGGCATGCACATGTTGTGTTGAGTCTATAGGGTTTATAATGAGCATTTCCGCAACCTGTCCTGAAGTGATCATCCCTGCGGAAAACATAACCTTAAAGCATTCTAAGCCAGCTGACCAGGCTGGTTTAACATGGGTTTTGGCACTTTTCAGCTTGGGAAGACCCTCTTAAACCAGCTAAGGCCAGCAAACCAGCGCAGTCTTTTGAGCAGAGATAATCTAAAGGTTTACAGAAAACACCTGTTCAGAGTGTTAACCACCTGTTTGCACAATCAAGCACAATAGGATCTATGCAATGAGCTGAAAATGTAATCCATAGTGTTACTAAGATTATGTTCAGTTTAAATAACCATTCACCTTTGGGAGTTTATTACTAAATTGCCAAAGTCTGCAAATATGGCTTTAATTCAGTATCTTTCTGCACTGTCTGTATATTTTTTTCCGATGAAATGATTTGCTTGTAGAGCAGGTTGTTGGCTAAAGCCTCCTGGCTGCAGTGTTGTCTGTGTTTTTGGATTGGCAAGATACGAGACTTTATAATACTTCACATCTCAATAATTCATTGATCCATAGTCGATTTTGTAGACAGAGGCACATAGGCAAAAAATAACCTTGTCCTTAAATGCTAAAGTTAAGCAGAACTACGAACTTGCATTTAAGCAAGTCTGCAGAGTATTGCCTGGGTGTTTGGATTTTCTTACAGACAGGTGGTGTTTGATGAGATATGTGTGAGCGAGTGAGATATGAGTGCGAGAGAGAAGAAAGGCAGATTTTCTCTTTGATTTTCAAACAGATTTTCATGTTTAAGCTATGTTTTGTTTATATACAATATACATTTATATATTATATTGTATTAAATATATATTATATTTTAACTCAAGTGCCTTTAAAATGCAAGGCCATGATGTGTAAGCAACCTAAGCACCACTGGTATTAAAATATAACCATAGTAACAGGTAATCTATTAGGTACAATTTAAGCATGTATTTTTTTATTTATGAACAGTATGATGACTAAATGAAGGCAGATTTTTCCATATGACTTAGGTTGAGTGTTCCAGTTAACATACAAGGTGTTAAAGGAGACGGCCAAGATTTTATAAAAGGAATCAGCAGGAGGAGGCAGCAAAATTATTTTTATGGAGAAGGGCAATTTTGAAAAAGGTTCTTAATTTAAATGTGGATATGGATAGCATTTTAAATTTTATTACAACTTTCAAAAATTACATTCCCTTAAAAAAATTAATATGTGTTTTGAGTAGCTACGAGATGTATGAAGTCTGCAGCCACTGATGAAGAATCAGATTTTGCAGTTCGCTTCTAGTAATTGTTTCTGTTTGGCTTTGGAAAACTCATTCTAGACCAGTGGTTTTAGCAGATTTGTCCCAGAGCGGTAATTGGAAGCAACAGGCAGTGGATTGAGGCAGATATTTCTACTACAGATTCTATGTGCATTTTAATTTAAGATGGGCCTGTATATATGTGAAATAATTTCTCCAGCAGTATGAGGTGAAGTTATATAAATTAGACTCATCCTTCTCAAATGAACCACCTCATCCATTATTGTCTTTCTTAGTGTCTGTTTACACAAAAAATACAATAAATCAAAACAGATAGTCCAGCGTTTTCAGGCCCTGTCTAAACATATTACATCTAGCTTTATTAACTTGTTTAGTAGCTGTCAGTAAAACAGCCACAGCAATTTTAAGCAAGGGTTACTGCCCGCCAGGTCCCGTCCCTCATCCCCGCAGCTGCAAATCTCCTATAATTATCTTCCGGACTGAGGCAGCCATTTTGAAAGATTTTGTCCTGTTCAGGGACTGCCTACTCAAGCGTGTTTTCCCTGCTTGCATGCCTGCTGGAGAGCTTTGTCTTCATTGGCTGGAGGTTTTATGAGAGATGAATGAAGAGTGCAAGGACAGAGTGTGTGATTTGATTTTGTTTCCTAACAATAATGTGATGTATGCAAAACCTTTTTTTTGCAATATTTGCAGCTCTCTGTTTTCAATCACTGCTCGGATGTAGGATATGCTTTGCTATGTTATTCAGGAGGCACTGTGGTACATTTCTAGTATAAAAGTTTAGACATGCATGATTGAATTTGCTTATTAAAATAACCGTTTGAACTATAGGTTAATGCTTAGAAAATGCGTAAAATTACAAAATCACCCCCCCCCCCCATAAAAATATTTTTCATTATTATTATTTATTAATAAATGGATACATTGGACTGTCCCCAGCATGCATGTGAATTCAAAAATATCCCAAGATGCACTTCGTGAAGTCGGCTGGGAGATTTCAGAAGCTAAAATATACAATTTAACAACTTTTGGTCATCTTATTATTATGGCTTTTAGTATTGTTCTAAAATTGGGAAAAAATAAGTAATAATAAGGAATACGTTTGTCTAAACATTTGATAATGTATGTGTCTCGCCATTTAAAGACACATTTTAGCTTCAAAAGATGTTCTGACTAGGTGGAGAAAAGGATCCAGTCCACTGAAGCTTATCACTGGTGTTTTGAGGTTTAAGCTCAGTGTAATTTATTTATTTTATGATTCACGTATCCCATCATGCTTTTGATGTCATGCATTCAGAAGGAAAATAGATTTGCATAAGATTCAAGTTGTAAGCCTGGCATGCATCAATGGCTTCTGATGTAGTCCTGCTTCACTGAGATTGGGTCATTCTTATAGATTCTGTTGTCATATGCTCCAAGGACCTCTTTGAAACACCTCACTGAAAGTCTAAGTATAAAATACAAGCGGTAAATGAGCTTTGTCAAATAGCGTTTCCCTGAAGAGGTGTGCCGTTTCATTTGCGCTTTCATGCGATTCACTAAACATGGTGGTCAACTGCATGATTTTGGCACTGGTTTGTTGGTTTAAAACAGGAAGTTTCCAACAGTAATCCAGTTTAGTGCTTAGCTATGTTCTGCATTTATCACTATATCTAGTTAGAATTTATTTAGGACCATCTGGTTGCTTTTACATCTGAATGGCTTCATCAGTTTGAAGGACAGTGGAGGTTCTCTGATATGTAACCTCGGGGAATTGCTTCTCTCCTGGTGTGAATCTCGATTGCTGTGTGAATTGGGAAAACAGCGTTGTGAGTTGCTGACGACTGTTCTAGTTTCGCATCTAAGGCCTCCTTCACTCCTCTGTCAAACCATCTGTTCTTCTTGTATACAGTCTTTATATAACTAAACATGGGCTCCAGAAGTCCTGCCTGGAGGTATTTGCCCTCCTACATAGAACGATGTTGGCTCATAAAGGAGTTATTTACATTTTCGAGAAGCATCCTTCAGGTTTCTGTCTTAGTTTGTTGGGAGGCTTCAAATGTACCAGGGTCGTGTTTGTTGGAGACACTTGTTGGGCATGAATGAAGATATTGTCTGTGCTGCTTGTCTTTGATTGCTCTTTTACTTGTTTCACCTTCTTAAAAGTTGAAATGGCACCATTAGTGACAAAGATAAGAGCTAGATCTCATTTGCTCAGTTAACGGCAATTAGGTTTTCTTGTTTGGAAGGTGATATTTTTTAAAATCAAGTTAGCATTTTTATCGTCTGTTCAGTAGCTCAGAAATTGTTTGCCTTTTAATGCAAACTGTGCAATCCAAGAAGAAAAAATTATCTTTTCATCCTTGTGTAAAGTTAATATTACTTAAAGTGGTCATAGGATGCTACATGCACTTTTACAAGTGGTTTGAACTGAAATGTGTGTTGACTGTGTGTACACAACCACCCTATAATTATAAAAATCCACCCAGAGTTTTTCCACCCTTTCTCAAATCGTGCCAATTTCAGATGCCTGTCTGTGTGATGTCACACAGACAGGCCCCTCCCACGATAGTTTGATTGACAGTAGCGTTTCAGCACAGACTGGACTGGCGTCTTACCTTAGACCCGCCCTGAGTGAGCTGTCATCAGTCCGCCATCGTTTCACCGCCGGAGCAGATGTAGACAAGAATGTCTCCTAAGCGATTGAGGTGTTCTGTTGTTGGATGTAATAATGAACATAGCAGTCGTCATTTACTCCCGACATCTGAGCCGCTGAAGACGCAGTGGATTACGTTTGCTTCTGAAGGGAATGCACCCCCGATCTAAGTTACATGCGTCTATCTTGGCGCGAATCATTCGTGATCCAGCTTCACCTACAGAAGAAGTGAGTATAATGTTTTGTAATGAATCTTTGCAAATCGCCTTTCCTAATAATGTGCTAATTAGCAAGTTTCACGATGAATGCGGCTAAGGTAAACAGTCTCTCTGAGAGCAGTTCGGAAGAGAGGGGCGGGTTCAGCAGAGCTCATTAACATTTGAAGGAAAATGCTACAAAAATGCTTGATCTGAAAAGAGCTGTTTTTGAAAGGGTAAAAAAGGTGTTTTTCACACTACCATTGAGAAATTTTAACCAAAAATTACAGACTTTTCATGAAGACCCTAAAGAATCATAACAACTTGTGGAAAATGAGCATCCTATGACCCCTTTACTTAAATAGTTTTGACAGGTTTAAAATATATATGTTTTTTTCATATGGTATGGCTTTGAATGTGGCCCATAATTACTGTACTCTACTGTTTAAAAGTAAATAAATAAATACTTTTATCAGCAAGGATGCATGAACTGATCAAAAATGACAGTAAGACATTTATAATGGTTACAAGTCAGTCGAGTTTTATTTGTCATTCTGCTACATCGTGTGGACCACGAAAATCTATTTTTTTATACAAAAGACTTCTATTTCAAATAAATGCTGTTCTTTTGAACTTTCTGTTCGCAAACGGTGACAAATATGAAGCAGCAAAACTTCACAGTTAATTATTATCACAGTTTTTAACTGTGATGATAGCTAAAAATGTTTCTTGAGCATCAAATTAGCATATTAGAATGATTTCTGAAGGATCATGTGACACCGAAGACTGGAATGATGCTGAAAACTCAGCTTTGCTATTACATAAATTAAATGCAGTTTAAAACAGAGTGCAATTCTTTTAAATTATAATGATATCTCACAATATTACAGTTTTTACTGTATTTTTGATCAAATAAATGCAGCCTTGGTGAGCATAAGAAATTTCTTTCAAAAACATTAACGGTAGTGCATTGGATTGTATTATGTATTATTAACAAATATACTGTTTATAAAGATGGCTAGATGCTTATTATTACTTTTCAGTGGTTTTCTACTGTAACTTGTTCACTTGACTTTCAAGAGCACTTCAATATTTTAGGCACTCTTAGCTAGCCAAAAACATTTAGTCACAATACCTCAAGAATGGCAAGATAAATCATCAACAAACTTGCACACTCCTGGACATGATTTAGTGCCACTAATGCATTGTAAAGCGCTTCGTTTATTTAGTGTGGATGCTAATTACTAGTAAAGGAGGCTATGGAATGTCATAAATAATTTAGCTATCCTAATGTAGTATGCCCTCCAACCGCCAATTAGTGTTTACACATTTGTTTTCCGGCCCTTTTTTATGCAGCTGAGGTCCTCCTGGTGAGAGCCGGTGGTACAGTCAAGGGATTTATTTCCAGGATTGACTTTGGAGACCAAGTCCTGGCTAACTTTCCATGATTTGCGAAGAAAATCACTACTTCCAAGTAAAAGCAGACTCATTTTTAGGATACACAATGAAATAAGTGGGGAAATATAAAGGTGAAGTGTGTTGTTGGTAGGGATGGGTACTGAAACCCAGTATTTAATCGGTCCCGGGGCTAAATTATGAAAGACCGGACAAGCTAATTACACTTTGAGCTTCGGGTGCACGTCCAAATGATCAAATACACAGAAAATATGTCGAAATGGCCGGCTTGGAGAGTATTTACTTAAACACAGTTTATGTCTTAAATGGACGAGAACAGTTGGGAAAAAATCTGATGTGTGTCAATATATTGTCTTAAAGTGACAGACTGGCGCTTGGGCCATCAATGTTAATCAAACATCAAAATGCAAAGAGAAAATCACTCACAGCTCTTAATCTGAATAACATTATAGCTTTAATAAGCATTAATATATCAATACAGACAGTGAAAACTATGCAGTGTTCATTTACATTTGATTACTTTTAGATTTATTTTGTAGGCTCTTACCTGAACAGTAATGTTAGTAGATCTTCATGGAAGAATTAAAGCACTGTTTATTTAATTTCATTTGTACATTTGTTTTGTTGTATTTGTCAGTTTGTTTTACGTTGTTTCTTTGTTCATGTTCTTACAGTATCTTGTGTTATGTATAAACCATTTATAAAGTTATAAATTATACACTTATAAAATGCCTGCACACAGGTGCATTTATAAATTGATGTTTTATATTAATTTCATTAAATATTTATTTGACATTTCAGAATATAAAGCAATGTTAGTTCAGCTCTTAATTAGTCCATATACGGTATATATATATATAAAAGTATATAGATAATATTCAAAGCTGTTCATTTTCGAAGAGATCAACAATTATGAATGCTTGGCATGAATATGTCCAAGCACTTAGTGTCACTATCTTTTGTATTTTCTTTCATTTACCTCTTCATTTATATGTCATTTATCTCCCTAATATTGAGCACTTCGAGCTTTGTGTGCCACATACCACATCAACCACTTCCTCATCCATCACAAAAAGCATCATCTGCTGAATGGTTTACAAACCGCCTAAATTATTCATTATCTCCCTTGTGGGAGTCTTAGTGGAAGGGCTGGGTCGCCTAGAGATGAGAACACTCCGGCATAATCAACATTGCTTGGCCGCTGAACCCGAGCAGCACAAAGGGTGTCTCAGCATCCTCTCGTGTCCCCCTATGTTAATACACTGATATCACAGTGTCAGATGTGATTTGGTTTACTCTCTGTTTGTGTTAAACACTTTTTTTCCCACCGGGCTTCTCAGCAGTCTCTCTCTCTCTCTCTCTCTCTCTCTCTCTCTCTCTCTCTCTCTCACACAAATGTGTGTTTGTGTGTATTACGTGGTGTGTGTGTGTGTGATTATATAAAATTACTATCTATATATATATATATATATATATATATATATATTATATATATATATAAAATTATTCACTAATCAGTTAATTTTAAGTTTGGTTGCTCCTTTATTTATTTACTTTGTTTTCCCTATGTGCGTGTATGTGTTGTTTCTTGTAGCCTGTCTGTCGTGTGGCGATGATGGAAAAATCCCAGATTACGGGAATTGGATAAAGTGTAAAAATGTAGGTCAGATACAGTACATATCGCATTTAGAACCATTTGAAAGTTTTGCGGAAACATTCAATCTCACAAATGCATGCTTGTAAATGGCAAAACAACAAGATCTGGGCAGCGCCAGATGCCAGATAAAGAAATCGGAACTGATTGGGATGCATTGGGTACGGAAAAGTATCAGACCCCCTTAAATGTTTCACTCTTTGTTATATTGCAGCCATTTGCTAAAATCATTTTAAGTTAATTTTTTTTCCTCATTAATGTACACCCAGCACCCCATATTGACAAAAAAACACAATTGTTGACATTTTTGCAGATTTATTAAAAAAGAACAACTTAAATATCACATGGTCCTAAGTATACAAACCCTATTGCTCAGATTTAAGTAGAAGCACCCTTGTGTGAATCCTAATAGGCTGTTGCGGGTGTGTGGGGTCGTTTGTTGGGACGAGTGCAACAGTTTTTCCAACCTGGATTTTGGGGATCCTCTGCCATCCTCCTTGCAGATCCTCTCCTTTCTGTCAGTTTGGATGGTAAATCTTTGGTGGACAGCCATTTTTAGGTCTCTGCAGAGATGCTTAATTGGGTTTAAGTCAGGGCTCTGGTTGGGTCATTCAAGAACAGTCACAGAGTTGTAGTGAAGCCACTCCTTAGTTATTTTAGCTGTGTGCTTAGGGTCACTGTATTGGACAGTGATTTGCGAGCATTGCCTGCGTTCTCGCACAACATATACCAAGCTGTAGAATTAAGGCCACAAAATTCTAATCTTGGTCTCATCAGACAGAGACTCATTTCTCACCATCTTTGGGGGCCGTGGGGAGGGATTCCCCCCTCAGGTGTTTTTTAGCAAACTCCATGCGGGCTTTCATGTGCTTTGCACTGAGGAGAGGCTTCTGTCGGGTCACTCTGCCATAAAGCCCCGAGTGGTGGTGGGCTGCAGTGATGGTTGACTTTCTATAAATTTCTCCCATCTCCTGACTGCATCTCTGAGCTCAGGCACAGTAATCTTTGGGTTCTTCTTTACCTCTCTCACCAAGTCTCTTCTCCCCCGATAGCTCAGTTTGGCCAGACGGCTAGCTCTAGGAAGGGTTCTGGTCGTCCCCAAACGTCTTCCATTTAATGATTATGGAGGCCACTGTGCTCTTAAGAACCTTAACTGCAGCAGAAATTTTTTTGTAACCTTGGCCAATCTGTGCGTTGCCACAATTCTGTCTCTGAGCTCTTCAGTCAGTTCCTTTGACCTCATGATTCTCATTTGCACTGTGAGCTGTAAGGTCTTATACAGGTGTGTGGCTTTCTTAATCAAGTCCAATCAGTATAATCAAAACACAGCTGGACTCAAATGAAGGTGGAGAACCATCTCAAGGATGATCAGAAGAAATGGACAGCACCTGAGTTAACTATATGAGTGTCACAGCAAAGGGTCTGATACTTAGGACCATGTGATATTCGTTTTTCTTGTTGAATAAATCCTGCAAAAATTGTCAACAATTCTGTGTTTTCTGCCCTCAAATAGATGTAGGGGGTGCTTGGTTACTAGTGGGGGACTCAAGGCATGTAAATGGAGGGAAAAAAGAAAAGTAAGCTGGTGAAATGATAATTTGTAGTGCGAGGACATGGGGTACATGCACATGAAATAAACAAAAGTGTGGGGACTGGGTGGGGAAAAGATGTCGTCGGGTTCTTCTACCTCAACCCTTTCGTCCGAGTACCACCGAAAAACAACTGTCTGTAGAGCTGTGGGGGAGCGAGGCCCAAGGAGCCTGTCAGGTCGCATATCTGTTATACCACAGCGGGGTAAAATGGGAACAAACAAAACAAATTATAGAGATGGCCATGCGTCGTGAACGGAGGTGACAACATATGAAGATCTGGTGGATGGGGGTGGAAAACCTGGAAAGTGATCCGCAAAAAAATCCGCCCTCGACATGAAACTGATTAGGTCGGGGGGAAACAAAACTAACAGGACATGCGCTAAGAACCAGTAGAGAGCACAAAAAACGATGGAAGAAGTGACCCGAATGGGGGGGCGATATGAAGACATCCCGTCCACAACAGTGAAACATAAGGAAGCAGTAACAGCATGATTATGGAGAGGGGTCAAGGGGCTGGGAGTTACGATGGATGAAGGGTGGTAAGGGTGTATAGTTTTGTGAAGTTGCGAATGGGGGGGGGGTTGCGGAAAGCAAATGGAAAACAGGGGGAGGGAGTCCGGGGCTACGGAAATAATTAGGGGTGAGTGGGACGTGACAATAAGCGGTGAGGTGAAAAACAAAGATATCGAACGTGCTGCACGGTAGAAACCAGCCAAAGGGGGTCACTCCTCCCCGATGGGGGTGCTGTATGGCTGATGGTCAAACATATGCGGTGCTAGCGGTTAGTCTTTCACGGGTAGGTGCAATAAACAATCAAAGGTCCATGATAGCTACAGTATAAACAGGAAGTGGGTTGCTCAACGGGGGGAGAAACATAAGGTGTATTGTGGTGAGCAACGCTGGTCACTGGAAAATATTTGACCGAAAACAACAAAGAAAAAAAGCCTCGGCAATTTCTCATGAAGTCTTTGGCGGTTGGCGGACGCAAAAACAACTGCGTGAGGAGACAAAAACGATGGTTTCAGGGTTATGATGGGAATATAAGGTCCGTCTTAAGTTCAGGAAAGGTGTGATAGAGAATGGGTATCAATATAAGAAGCTGCACAAACTCGGGATAAGAGTATGTGTTTAGCTGAAAGGTGGAGTCTACGGCGCAACATTTGGGGATCATGATTGTAGAAATCCGGGGTGGAGAAAGCCTAGTCAGGCTAGAAAAGAAGGGAAACGAGGACGGTGGCTTTGCGTCAAAGGAATTCATGTGACTTCCTAGCACTGTGGGTACATAAACTATAACTTATACTCCGACGGGGGTGAGAGTCTGGAGGCCCGGTGATCTCACATCAACAAAGATAACCGTTTTCACACCGCAAAGTGACAATCATAAATGCCACTCTGGGTAACAAGTACTTGTGTTGTGGGAAGGCCCCGTAAATGCCTATCAAAACCCAATGAAGGCGACAACTTTTGTTCCGTGCATCTACAGCTGTTGTTTACGTCACATAAGTTCTTATTGCTCACCACAGTTGACAAAAATACAATATATAAAAAAATCAAACATTAATTACAATTTTAAATGTTGTCTAATGTTAATATAATTTTAAAATTGTAATTTACCTCCTGTGATGGCAAAGCTGAAACTTTTTCCAGCTCACTTACTCCATCTTCAGTGTCACATGATGCGTCAGAAATCATTCTAATATGATGATTTGCTGCAACAGAAACATTTCTTATTATTATCAATTCTGAAAACTGATTTGCTGCTTAATATTTTTTTGTGGAAACTGATACATTTGTTCAGGATTCTTTGATAAATGGAAATTTAAAAAGATCAGCATTTATTTGAAATAATAGGTCAGTCAATATCATAAATATCAGTTGCAGTATTAATGCATCCTTGCTGGCAAAAGTGGCCCAAACTTAAACCTGAGCTTTTTCATAATATATAATATATAATTTAGTTTTCATATGTATAATTTAGCTTGATATGCAAAAGTTCATCAAAGTGTAAAAGGCATTTGTTTATAGAATGCACTATTTGCGTCTGTGGTTTGCGTAGTGAGGGGTAAACAACACTGTGAGGTAAAGTGTGAAGCATAGAAGTGTTTATCTGTCAATATTTCTCGGAGTTGAACTGTGTTTTAACATTTAATGCTTTTGTAACCGATTTGGAAGTCCTAATGGAGACTGAAGCGGAGCTGAATAGAAAATGTAGATGCATTTTTAAAGGCTCTTGTTCTTTAAAAGTCTCTGTATATGTGGGCTTAGGTGTCTGCAGATGCCAGTGAAAACAGGCTGAGTTTAAGAGTTCAGCAGAGCAGAATCTTGCGGTGGGGTTCAGGCACTTATCTGAGTTTTGAGCCGTGTCAGGGTCTAAAAGAAGAGCTCTGTGTACTGTAGTGTGGTCGTTCTGTATTTTATGAAATGTATTTGGTAAAGATTCTAGAACTGTGTCAAAAGATTGCTGAGTGGAGCTATCACTATGGCAACACTGGCCTCTGTAGATTTTGCAACCAAGAATCGATATCTCTTAATTAATTTGATTCTGTCTTTGACCTATACTGTACATCCAATTAACTTATATATATGCTTGTGTTTATGGTGTCGCCCACTCTGCATTATTTAGCCTCTGTGTTTAGTCTTACTAAACAAGATCAGTGGGTGTTACAGTACTCACAACTTTTATCTAACATTTTTATGCAGAATTCAAATCTATAACACACATGCTCAGCTCTAGGTCATCACTGTGCAACAAAAAAGAAAAAAAAAAACCTTATGATAACATTGACACTGAAATTAATATGCTGAATCACTTTTCTTCCCTGTATTAATGTAGCAGCTTTTGAAGCAGGGATTTGCGTGTGATACGGCAAAGCTTTTAACAGCCAGAAAGGTTTTTACCACAGCCTGGAAACGCAACAGTTGACAGCTTTTGCAGGTTTTGGAGATAGGCCAGGGCGTGGATTACAGCAAGGCTCTTCTGAATGAGCTCTTCTTGAATAGAATGGAACCCTTGACTAGTCAGGCCAGATGTATATGTATAGCGCTTTTCAAAATACATATTGAATCTAAGCAGATATACAGAAATGAATGATGTTAATATTTGTTATACCTTAATGCCTAAGTGTCCACATTTTGCAGTTTAGAACTTGATAAGAGTTTTCATATGGTGTAGATATAAACTTTCGTAGATCTTAGGTCGTAGATCTGAATACATCGGAAGTTGATGACTCTGAAGCTCACGGTCATGTGAATTAGATGTTAAAGAGTTAGATAAGTGGCAGGTGGGAGTTATAATTAAGGTGGAATGCGCACTCTTAATTCTAGAGAGCGTTTAAATATATTTTATTTTGGTCAGGCCTGTTCACCGCTTATGTGCACCCCTGATTATAGCATTTGCCTTCTATTATTAATAATAGAAAGGCAAACACTATACTTTCTCATCACTTTCAACATTCAGCAAATATTTATTCAAATTAATTCTAATTTCATAAATAATGTTTCATTTCAGCAATTGTTATGCATGTGCTTTTAATATCTATAAATTAAACAGTTTAATATCATATATATCCACCCTGCTCTCTAAGATATTGGCATCGGCCAGCAAAAAAATAAATAAAATAAGTACCGGTCAACCACTACAACAATTTCAGGTGGCTAAAATCAAGTCCCACCATACATTTTTTGCTGTCCTTAATGTGGGATATTGTGTAAGAAAAATCGTGCACAGACTTTTTGTGTTGCTGACACAATACATTTGTCATTAGTGTCGTTTTATA
Organism: Sinocyclocheilus anophthalmus; assembly: GCA_018155175.1. NCBI lineage: Eukaryota > Metazoa > Chordata > Actinopteri > Cypriniformes > Cyprinidae > Sinocyclocheilus > Sinocyclocheilus anophthalmus. The sequence continues at coordinate 124,799 of JADLZN010005434.1, forward strand.
ATGATGAAGTGCATGATGGTTCATTGTACACTCATTTGGGTTATTTTTGGGCACTATTTCAACAACCTGTCCAGTAACAGTAGCAGCACGGTCTTCATTGAAACAATTTTGCATGCAAGCAGATGGATAAGTACATCAGGTCCTCATATACAACGTGAATGTTTCTCCCTGCAAACAACGGCACCTCACCGACACATTGTGTGACTCGCGGATCCTAATCAACACGATATAAATAATAAACAAGAGTCAGGGCTTACTATATGTGGTTATTGCCCATCTCTCAGAGTTCGATAAAGCAGGGAGGAAATTGCTTTCAGCCCTTATTACTTGTCTGACTGTCCATGTGCACCTGGAAGTTTCCAATCTCATCTAAACTCTGAGCCTCCAAATTCAAAGAAGAGAGACAGAAAGACAGCGATACAGCGAGACAGCGTGGAAGAGGAATACATAGACGAATGAAAGAGGTGCCAAAACATGAGATAGCAAGAACAAGAGAGAAGAAAGAACTTGTGTTTGCCTAGGCTCTCAAAAGGCCAAGGATAGCAACACACGAGCATGTTTAGATACATGTGTAGCTGTGCTTGATTCTTCTGCCAGTTTAACACAGTCACTGAATAGCGCTATGATTGTTCACCATGGTTGTTGCTATGACGATCCCGAGCACGTTTGCCAAAGGAAAGACTGTGAAAGAGTGAATTAAAAGTGTCTGAACCGTATTTACTGAGCTCTGTCCAAAAACACATTGCGCTGCAACATGTGAGAAAATTAACAGTGAGAGCTTTGTTGAATGCATGTGGACCAGCTGCTAAAAATTGTACAAACCCGATTTCCCAAAAAAGTTGGGACACTGTATAAAAACAGAATGCAATGATGTGGAAGTTTCCAATTTCAATATTTTATTCAGAATACAACATAGATTACATATCAAATTTTTAAACTGAGAAAATGTATCATTTTAATAAAAATAAGTTGATTTTAAGTTTCATGGCATCAACATCTCAAAAAAAGTTGGGACAAGGCCATGTTTACCACTGTGTGGCACCCTCTCTTTTTATAACGGTCTGCAAACGTCTGGGGACTGAGGAGACAGTTGCTCAAGTTTAGGAATAGGAATGTGTTCCCATTCTTGTCTAATACAGGCTTCAAGTTGCTCAACTATCTTAGGTCTTCTTTGTCGCATCTTCCTCATTATGATGCGCCAAATGTTTTCTATGGTTGAAAGATCTGGACTGCAGGCTGGCCATTTCAGAACCCGGATCCTTCTACGCAGCCATGACGTTGTAACTGATGCAGTATGTGGTCTGGCATTGTCATGTTGGAAAATGCAAGTTCTTCCCTGAAAGAGACGACGTCTGGATGGTAGCATATGTTGTTCTAGAATTGGATATACCTTTCAGCATTGATGGTGCATTTCCAGATGTGTAAGCTACCCATGCCACACGCACTCATGCAACCACATACCATCAGAGATGCAGGCTTCTGAAATGAGCGCTGATAACAACTTGGGTTGTCCTTGTCCTCTTTATAGTCCAGTTTCCAAAAAGAAAGTCTCAGGTTACGTATGTAAACCCTAGTTCCTCGAGTGGGAACGAGACGCTGCGTCTACAAACGCTAGGGGAACGCCTTCCGCGATCCCCGCTCTGAATCGTATGTGAAATCAGCTCATAGCCTGAACGGACGTCACGGCGGTGAAGTCAGACCAGGAAGCTATAAAAGCACGTGCGGCGGAGCCCGCGTCAGCTTCTAGGGAGTGAAGCAAGCGCGGGCAGGGACGCCGGAAGTATGGCACCAAGACGCAGCGTCTCGTTCCCTCGAGGGAACTATGGTTACATACGTAACCTGAGACGTTTCTCTTCAGGAACTCGAGCTGCGTCGGAAAAAACGCTAGGGGAACGAGAATGCCAACGCCACCAGACTTCCAAGTCTCTGCCTAGTGTAGAAAGACTGCACAGCTAGGGCGAGAGAACAGAAGAGCCAGGAGTGGCTCACATGTCTAGCTCATAAAACCTAACAAAGGTAAGGGGCGTTGACCAACCCACAGCGTTGCAGATGTCCAGCATAGACACACCTGCTAAAAAAGCCTTAGATGCCGCCACACTTAGAGTAGAATGAGCCTTGAAACCTAGCGGCGAGGGGAGATCAGAGGACTCATAAAAGATGGAGATGGCATCCACTATCCACCAACTGAGGGTCTGCTTAGTTGCTGGAAGACCTCTCTTAGGAGGACCGTAGCACACAAGCAACTGGTCCGCCCTCCTCCACAGGGCAGCTCTGTGGACGTATGCATCCAGTGCTCGCACTGGACACACACAGTTAAGCTTCTGCTGGTCTGGTTCCCTGAAGGGAGGAGGACTGAAGGCCTGAAGTACAATGGGCTGTGGTGCTGAAGAGGGGACTTTTGGGACATACCCCACCCGAGGGTACAGAAATACTTTGGCCAGACCGGGCGCAAAGTCAAGATAGGAAGGGGCCACCGAGAGGGCCTGTAAATCCCCAACACTCTTAAGAGACGATATTGCCAGAAGAAAGGTAGCCTTTATTGAAGATGGCGATCAGAAATCTCTTCGATAGGCTCGAATGGAGACCTACAGAGAGCCTCTAGCACCACTGCTAGGTCCCAAGAAGGGACACGAGATCGTACCGGAGGCCTCAGCCTCAGCGCACCGCGGAGGAAACGTGTAACCAGGGGGTGCCTCCCCACTGAAAAGCCACCAAGAGGGGCGTGGTAGGCCGCAACAGCCGCCACATAGATTTTCAAGGTGGAGTGGGTCAACCCTGCAGATAAACAGGCCTGCAGAAACTCCAGAACTGTACCAAACGGGCAGTTAACTGGGTCGAGCTGGCGGTGTCTACACCAGGAAGTGAAAAGCTTCCACTTCCAGGCGTACAGTTTCCTCGTGGAGGGAGCTCTGGATTGGAGGATGGTCTCAACAACCTCAGTCGAGAGACCGGAAGCTACTAGCTGTGCCCCCTCAGGGGCCACAGCCATAACTTCCACAGCTCCGGGCGGGGGTGAAATATCGTGCCCTCCGCCTGTGAGAGGAGGTCCCTCCTGACGGGAATCTCCCATGGAGAGCCGTCGAGAAGGGAAATCAGGTCCGAGAACCATACTCGGCCCGGCCAGAACGGGGCTACTAACAGTAAGCGGACTCTGTCCTGGCGCACTCTCTCCAGAACTCTTGGGAGCAGAGCGATCGGGGGAAAGGTGTACAGGCGAAGCCTCGGCCACGCCTGCACCATGGCATCCAGCCCCAACGGAGCTGGATGAGTCAGAGAGTACCAGAGGGGACATTGCGATGTCTTCTGAGTCGCAAACAAGTCCACCTGAGCCTGGCCAAAAATACTCCATATCTGCTTCACCACCTCGGGGTGAAGCATCCATTCCCCGGGCCTCGGCCCCTGCCTCGACAGGATGTCTGCTCCCAAATTGAGATACCCAAGAATGTGAACTACTCTCAGTGAGAGAAGTTTGCCCTGGGACCACACAAAGATCTGGTGTGCCAATTTGTATAAACGGCGCAAGCTCAGACCTCCCTGGTGGTTTATGTATGAGACCACTGCTGTGTTGTCGGTGCGCACCAACACATGGTGACCTCTCAGGTCCGAGAGAAAGTGTTTCAATGCCTGAAATACGGCCAGCATCTCCAGACAATTGATATGCCAAGTCAGATGGCGACCACTCCACAGACCGCGGGCAGGGTGGCCACTCATGACCGCACCCCAACCGGTGAGGGATGCATCTGTCGCTAGCGTCACGCGGCGACAAAGAGCTCCCAGCACCGGGCCCTGAGACAAGAACCAAGGCTTCCTCCACATGTCTAAGGATATGTAGGCATCTCCGTGTGACCTTGAACATGCAAAGCGGGTTTCAACTCAGGGAGAACCCCCTGGTCTTGAGCCACCACTGTAGGGGTCTCATGTACAGCAGGCCAAAAGTAATCACGTTGGACGCAGCTGCCATCAGACCCAGCAGTCTTTGAAACTGCTTGACAGTGAATGACCGGCCTTCTCTCACTCTCGCGAAAAGGATCGACTCGATCCGAGCAGGAGACAAACGTGCCTGCATCGTGGTCGAATCCCACACCACGCCCAGATAGGTGGTTCTCTGTAATGGAGAAAGCACACTTTTCTTGGCGTTTAGTCTTAACCCCAGCTCTTTCATGTGAGCGAGAACGACATCTCGATGTCGAACTGCTGCCTGCTCTGAATGAGCTAAAATCAACCAATCGTCGATGTAGTTGAGTATGAGGATGCCCTGGAGTCGCAACGGAGCCATGGCTACATCCACACACTTCGTGAAAGTGAGGGTGAGAGTGCAAGGCCAAAGGGAAGAACCCGATATTGGTACGCTTTCCCCCTTAAAAGCAAACCTCAGGAACTTCCTGTGATGAGGAAGGATGGAGATATGGAAATACGCGTCTTTCAGATCGATCGTGACAAACCAGTCCTCGGACCTGATCTGAGACACGACTTGCTTGAGTGTGAGCATTCTGAACTTCAGTCGCATGACTGAGCGGTTCAATAGGCGCAGATCTAAAATGGGACGCAACCCCCCATCCTTCTTCGGAACAATGAAGTAACGGCTGTAGAACCCGGAGTCTGTCTCGTGCGGAGGGACCACCTCGATGGCCTCCTTCCTAAAAAAATGACTACTTCTTGTTCCATGACCAGAGCCTGCTCGGGACCCACCACAGTGGGGATGACCCCGTTGAATCGAGGCAGACGAGAACCGAACTGGATTCCGTAGCCTCTTTCTACAGTACGCAGGACCCATTGAGATACATTTGGCAGTAGCTTCCACGCTGCTAAATAATCTACTAAGGGAATCAGTCTCTCGAGACTGATTTCTGGTGTGCCCAGAACGGCTAGTTCGGTGCCTTGAAGCGTCTGCACGCCGACAGGGGACGACCGAACTAGCTGCTCTGGGGACCTCCGCAGAGGCCGCGAGCCTCTCAGTGCCGCTACGTTGCCGGGCGGTAACTGACAGATATGCTCGCTAGAGACCGCTGCGCCCTGGAACAACGGAAGGGTTGGCAGGAACGATTCTCCGAGGGCACTGGGGGAGATGGGCACCGTGTAATGCGGTGTGACCCTCTCTGCCCCAGAAGGGCCTGCCCTCGCTAGTCCTATACTGAAACAGTCAGGACCGTTTGGTCGAGGACCTCTTCGCCTGAAGGACGGTCCGAAGATCCGGCTTAGGCTTCGAGGCCCCCAACCCAGAGCGCTGCTTCTGCCTCCGGTCCCGACGCGGGGAAACACAAGCGGCAACGCTCTGTTTTTGCGTCTCCCTATGTGAGGAGCTGGTACGCGGTGGGGACTGCTGCCGCCCAGCAGCCCCCGGAGCTGAAATATGGCGAGGGAGGAACCGCTGAAACGCCGCCGCTTGTTTACGGGCCTCCTGTTACCTGTCGACGACCAAATCGACGGCGTCGCCGAACAGACCACAAGGCGCAAGCGGGGCATCCATAAGGAAGACCCTGTCTTTCTCTTTCATATCAGACAGGGTCAACCACAAATGCCTCTCTGCTGCCACCATAGCTGCCATGGACCGCCCAATGGCGCGGGCGGTCTCTTTGGTGGCACGGAGAGAGAGATCAGCGGTTCTCCTTAACTCTGCGATATTATCAGAGCTAAGCTCCTCGCCCTCATCCAGCTCTTTTAGCAGGTCGGCTTGGTACGCCTGTAACACAGACATCGTTTGCAGACACGCACCGGCCTGACCTGCTGTCGCGTACCCCTTGCCCACAAGCGCTGATGTTGTACGCAGCGGCTTGGAGGGCAGTGCCGGTGCCTTTAAGGACGATGCCATGCCCGGGGACAGATAGCTAGCTAGCGTCTGTTCAACCCGGGGCATCGCCTTATAGCCGCGCTCAGACAGCCCTGCCACATTCCCATAATAATCTGAGGCAGGGACGAATAGGCGGGCTGAAAACGGCTTGGCCCACGACCTCGACACCTCGGTGTGGAGGTCGGGGAAAAACGGCAGGCTCCGGCATGGAGGTGGCGGCCTTGCGCGCAGGAAGCGTTCATCAAGCTTACTTCGCTGCGGCTCGGCCTGCTTCTCGGCGGGCCAATCGATTCTTAACTTGGCCGCGGCACGAGTAAGCACCTCCACTAGCTCCTCATCTTGGGTGATTGAATGGGCGAACCTCTTCGACGCCCTCCCCGTCAACATCCTCGGAGGAAGCCAGGAGAAGTGTCGAGCCGCCACCCCGGGAGGAAGTAGCCGCAGAACGGGCTTCCGAACCCAGAGATCGGGCACTGGATCCGGTGGGTGAGGAAGGAGATAGGGACTCGCCCGTCTCCATTCCCTCCGCCAGATCCAACTACGAACCCCACAAATGCAGCCGCCGCTCAGCCTCGGCTGAAGCAGAACCAGCACCGCGAGGAACGCTGGCGAAAGCTCCCTCCTCAAAGAGAGCCCTCCGGGAGCGAAGCATACGCAGTGGGAGGCGCTCGCAATGCGGGCAGCCGCCCCCCTCAAGAGCCGACTCTTTGTGCCTCGCTCCCAAGCAAACCACGCACAGGCCGTGTGTATCCCCACTCGTGATATAACGTGGGCAGGGAGGAACACACAACCTATAACGTGGCTTGCACCCCTTTGCATGCTTTGTCTTAGCGTGGGCTTTAGACATAGCTGCTTATAAGTATTTTACCAAAAATAGACAGACAACAATAAATATGACTGACACACACAGAGCGCTTCGCTGAATGACAAAAAGCTGACGCTGGCTCCAGCGCACATGCTTTTATAGCTTCCTGGACATTACGTCACCCGCCCGTGACATCTCGCCCAACTATTGGACTGATTTCACATGTGATTAAGAGCGTGGGTCGCAGAAGGCGTTCCCCTAGCGTTTGTCGACGCAGCTCGAGTTCCCTCGAGGAACTTCAAATTTGGATTCGGTCTGCCACAGAACAGTTTTCCACTTTGCCACAGTCAATTTTAAATGAGCCTTGGCCCAGAGAAAACGTCTGCGCTTCTGTATCATGTTTAGATATGGCTTATTTTTGACCTATAGAGTTTAGCCCGGCAACGGCGAATGGCACGGTGGAATGTGTTCACCGACAATGTTTTCTGGAAGTATTCCGGAGCCCATGTTGTGATTTCCATTACAATAGCATTCCTGTATGTGATGCAGTGCAGTCTAAGGGCCCGAAGATCACGGGCACCAGTATGGTTTTCCGGCCTTGACCCTTACGCACAGAGATTGTTCCAGATTCTCTGAATCTGTGGATGATATTATGCACTGTAGATGATGATAACTTCAAACTCTTTGCAATTTTTCTCTGAGAAACTCCTTTCTGATATTGCTACACTATTTTCCGCCGCAGCATTGGGGGAATTGGTGATCCTCTGCCCATCTTGACTTCTGAGAGACACTGCCACTCTGAGAGGCTCTTTTTATACCCAATCATGTTGCCAATTGACCTAATAAGTTGCAAATTGGTCCTCCTGTTCCTTATATGTACATTTAACTTTTCCGGCCTTCTTATTGCTACCTGTCCCAACTTTTTTGGAATGTGTAGCTCTCATGAAATCCAAAATGAGCCAATATTTGGCATGACATTTCAAAATGTCTCACTTTCAACATTTGATATGCTATCTATATTCTATTGTGAATAAAATATAAGTTTATGAGATTTGTAAATTATTCCATTCCTTTTTTACTCACAATTTGTACAGTGTCCCAACTGTTTTGGAATTGGGTTTGTATGTATATCCGATATATCCAAATTAATGTGAATGTGTGTCTCTCAATGGCTGTAGTACGCTGTAATATTCCCTGGTTGGCTAACACACTTTTGTCTCTTTACCATCACACTGTTAGTCTCGGTTCTCTGCACTCAGTCATTTGAGTTCAACCCTCTCAGAATGCCATTAAAAGTTCATAAAAAAAGCGTTTAAAATAGGTTTGATATGTGCCCAATCCTTTGAATCCCCCCTGCCTGCTTACATGTGTGTCATCTTGTCCAAATGAGACGGCTGCTGCAGCTTGAAGAGAGATTTGCCGTTCTTATAACAATTTTGTCTAAAAGACACAGCAGGTCGGATCAATTTGGGAGAACTTTGCACTTCAGAAATTGTTCAGTAGTGAACAAGATTTCAAGTTAAATGGTTGAAGAAAAGTGGCTAGTTAAAATACATACCGGCCCATTTGCATTTCTGTTGCACGCTTGGAAACGGTTCGATATTAATTCTCTGAAGAGTGTGTTTTATTCGAGATTTACCTCACGGAGCTGTCAAGGCCAAGATTAGATGTGGTCTATATATATTAATCTATATATGTATTATTTTATATATATATATATATATATACAGGTGAAATTACTCAATAAATTAGAATGTTGTGGAAAAAATCATTTATTTCAGTAATTCAACTCAAAAATTGTGAAACTCGTGTATTAAATAAATTCAATGCGCACAGAGACTGAAGTAGTTTAAGTCTTTGTTTTTTTTTAATTGTGGTGATTTTGGCTCACATTTAACCCACCAATTCACTATCTCAACAATTAGAATACTTCATGAGACCAATAAAAAAAAAAACATTTTTATTGAATTGTTGGCCTTCTAGAAAGTATGTTAATTTACTGTAAATGTACTCAATACTTGGTAGGGGCTCCTTTTGCAAGAATTACTGCATCAATGAAAAGTCCAGTGTTAAGTTTCCATAGTCAGTGATGATTTGGGGTGCAATGCCATTTGCTGGTGTTGGTCCACTGTGTTTTCTACAGTTATCCACAGTCAGCGCTGAATATATTATATTATACAGTGGGTACGGAAAGTATTCAAACACCCTTAAATTTTTCACTTTTTGTTATATTGCAACCATTTGCTAAAATCATTTAAGTTAATTTTTTTTTTCCTCATTAATGTACACACAGACCCCATATTGTCTGAAAAACACAGAATTGTTGACATTTTAGCAGATTTATTAAAAAAGAAAAACTGAAATATCACCATGGTCCTACGTATTCAGACCCTTTGCTGTGGCACTCATATTTAACTCAGGTGCTGTCCATTTCTTTGATCATCCTTGAGATGGTTCTACACCTTCATTGAGTCCATATGTGTTTGATTATACTGATTGGATTGATTAGGAAAGCCACACACCTGTCTATATAAGACTTACAGCTCACAGTGCATGTCAGAGACAGAATGAGAATAATGAGGTCAAAGGAACTGCCTGAATAGCTCAGAGACAGAATTGTGGCAAGGCACAGATCTGGGCAAGGTTACAAAAAAATTTCTGCTGCACTTAAAGTTCCTAAGAGCACAGTGGCATCCATAATCCTTAAATGGAAGACGTTTGGGACGACAGAACCCTTCCTAGAGCTGGCGTCAGGGACAAACTGAGCTATCGGGGGAGAGAGCCTTGGTGAGAGAGGTAAAGAAGAACCCAAAGATCACTGAGCTCCAGAGATGCAGTCGGGAGATGGGAGAAAGTTGTAGAAAGTCAACCATCACTGCAGCCCTCCACCAGGCGGGGCGTTATGGCAGAGTGGCCCGACGGAAGCATCTCCTCAGTGCAATACACATGAAAGCCCGCATGGAGGACTACAAGATGGTGAGAAATAAGATTATCTTTTTGAGATTCTAAGATAGAAATTTTTGGTCTTAATTCTAAGCGGTATGTGTGGAGAAAACCAGGCACTGGTCATCACCTGTCCAATACAGTCCCAAACAGTGAAGCATGGTGGTGGCAGCATCATGCTGTGGGGGTGTTTTTCAGCTGCAGGGACAGGACGGCTGGTTGCAATCGAGGGAAAGATGAAGAGGCCAAGTACAGGGATATCCTGGACGAAAACCTTCTCCAGAGTGCTCAGGACCTCAGACTGGGCCGAAGGTTTACCTTCCAACAAGAATGACCCTAAGCACACAGCTAAAATAACGAAGCAGTGGCTTCACAACAACTCTGTGACTGTTCTGAATGGCCCAGCCAGAGCCCTGACTTAAAACCCAATTGAGCATCTCTGGAGAGACTAAAAATGGCTGTCCACCAACGTTTACATCCAACCTGACAGAACTGGAGAGGATCTGCAAGGAATGGCAGAGGATCCCCAAATCCATGTGTGAAAAACTTGTTGCATCTTTCCCAAAAAGACTCATGGCTGTATTAGATCAAAAGGGTGCTTCTACTAAATACTGAGCAAAGGGTCTGAATACTTAGGACCATGTGATTATTTCAGTTTTCTTTTTTAATAAATATGCAAAAATCTCAACAATTCTGTGTTTTTCCTGTCAATATGGAGTGCTGTGTGTACAATAATGAGGAAAAAAAAAATAACTTAAATTATTTTAGCAAATGGCTGCAATATAACAAAGAGTGAAAAATTAAGGGGGTCTGACTACTTTCCGTACCCACTGTATATAAAATATACATCATACATACATCCATAAAGAGTTCTGGAAGAACCTCTAGATGGGCAGTCCGATAGGTCTAACTCAATCTGACCTAATGTCATCATTATCACATGGCGCAGCTGATTGGTTTCTTTCACATCAGCAGCTAATGAGCTTGCTGTTCAACATTCAAATATATGACTAGTGCTGCCGTAGCAGTTGCAGCTTGCTTCAACAGCGATAATCTATCATGCCTTCTCATCCATGTCACATGGTAGGAGGGGTCTGCTTGAATTAAAAATGAGAACCATATCCAAGTAAAAAACTAGGTCAGGTTAGCAGTTGCAGGTATGCAGGAAGTGGATATTAAGGCATATTAGCAGCAGATTTAGCTTATGTGTTTATACAGCTGGAGCAAAACGCAGTTTAGAGAATAACAGTAATAGAGCTGTAACAGTTAGTTCAGAGTGAAATGCATTATGGGTAGTGTAGTTCGGAGAAATGTGCTCGTGCAATGTGTGCTCTCGCTGTGCTGTGTAATTCAGAAAACGGAGAAAGAACATTTATATTCCGATTTTATTTCAGTTCATTCAGGTCAGTCCACCCAAGGGTTTTTGTGCACTGTAACTTTGACAACTTTTATCTGCACGAGAGAGTAAAATGGCATGCATCAGCTAACTTTGTCCATCTCATCATTGCACGAACATGAATTAACAAGCTGTTACCTGCCAATGGGACTGATGAAGTGGAGAAAGTAACAGCAGTTATCAAATGACTAAATTATGATATTTGCTCAGGTGGGTGCTGGGGTCTTATCTATCGGATTGCAACGTATCTCCATTTTGTTAATTAAACATTACATGTAGTGCGCGTCTTATTAGAGTTAAGCCAGTCGCCGTGGTAGCCCAGGCACACATAGCCACAGGCCACTATTGTTAAGCCGGTCGGCGTGGTAGCCAAGGCTCACATAGTCATAGGCCACTAGTGTTAAGCCGGTCGGCGTGGTAGCCCAGGCACACATAGATAGTAATACATGCGGTTCACATGGCTCTTCGGAGCAGCAGCAGTACATATGTCTTATGATATGGCGATAGATCTGCTTGTTGGGGGGTGTTTTGTATTTGTTTTGGCTTGTATTGTCACTTCTATGTCTCCTGCTTTGTGGGGGGTTAATTAATGTGTTATATTTGCAGCAGCAGTATTTCTTACATGCGCACAGCAGTATGTTGTGGATATATTGGCAGTCGCAAGTCTTGGTACTTGCAGCAGTGTACCAGATCTATTCCTCCAAGACCAAATACATTAACATTATCATGTACATTACCATGCCAATCCCTCAGAGAGTTGACAGAAATGTTTTTTCCATTCAGTGAAAGTGAATATTGATTTTTGTAGTGTTGATTTCAGTTCATTATTTCCACAAACAAATATACCACATGACAAATTGACTACTTGTACGGTGACCGGTTCTGGTCTGGTTTTCGTTATATGGAAGAGAGCATTTTAACTTTGATTGCCCTTTTTCCACAGAGAAAAAGTTTTATGGGTTTGAAAAAGTGGAAAAAGGGCAGTGTTGGTAACTAACAGTTTTGGTTACCATTGACTTTAACTGAATTGTTTCTTCTTGTATGTTTCACAGAAGAAAGTTGTACAGATTTGGAACAACATGAAGGCAAGTTTTGATGTCAAAATGTAAATTTCTTTTGGAAAACTATTCCTTTAAATACATATTCATATTATCAAGGCTAGAGGTCAATTAATATTTACTGCCTATGCAAGAGGTAGGCTATAGCAAGACCTGACCTCTTTCGACTCAGATTTAATATATTTTAATGTGAATACCTAGATGGCCCGTCTTATTAGAATACAATGGAAGTGTGCAAGTATGCAAATAGCCAGCTTTATACATTTTTTTAAAGCGCATAATGTTCTGCTTTTCTAGTTTAAAGTTCATATTACTACTTATTATTCAGTGCTGAGGATACCACCTTTGATTTCACTGGAAACCATTACATTTGTAATTTTTTACCCTCCTTTCTTATTCATTTTAATTTGAGCATATTACAGAACAATAGGCCATTTTTTTGCTGTTCACAGTATAGGTGACTTCATTTAGGAAACATTGGATACTGAGCTTAAGTTTGAGAAATATAAGCATATTTACACAGTATCTGCAATCACAATGTTAATTGTATATAAAAAGCTGTTTACTTTGCTAGTCAGGTTGCACCTTGATTTTTACAATAAATTGGAAAAATTGTTATTTACCCACCCTTTTCTATATAGGAACATAAAAGGAGATATCAGAATGGTCAAAACTGCTGTTTTCCATACATTTATTATGTGTGTCCGTGTTGGTTATAGTTATGACTAGGGAACCAGGACTTCCCAAGACCTTTAGACCTTTCTTTATGTGAGTGTGAAAATATGTTTGTTTTTCACTTTTGAGCAGAGGTTGAGCCTGAGCTGAGCTGAAATGAAGCATCTCTGTATCTCCAGTGGTGGATAGTTCATATTATGTGAGCGTGACTGGCACAAGAGGTCAGATCTGGTATTTATTTTCGGTTTGGACATTTGTGTGTGTCTCTGTGTTATGTACATGCCAATGAGCCAAAAGATGACCTCTTGAGCTCTCGTGGCTCATTGCACATAACAGATACACAAATACACACAGGTGGTTCTTCATTCGCAACCTTTCTTACATACACAACTTTTTTTTCATTCTATTTACACTACTATTCAATTACTATTCAAGTACTATTAATTACTATTCAAGTTCAGGGACAGTATTATTTTTTTAAAAGAAATTAAGATTTTTATTTGGTAAGAATGCATTCAATTGATCAAAAGTAACAGTGAAGACATTTATAATTTTACAAAAGATTCTATTTCAAATAAAAGCTGTTCTTCTGAACTTTATATTCATCAAAGGATCCTGAAAAAAAAAAGTTTCCACAAAAATATTAAGCAACACAACTGATTTTAACATTGATAAAGAAATGTTTCTAGAAACAGCTGCCATCACAGGAATTTTAATTGCATAAAAAAAAAAAAAAAAAATATATTATATAAAATATATATTTTTTTTTGTTAATCATTTTTTTTTTATGCAATTAATTTCCTGCGCTAAAATAAATACAGCTGTGGTTGTACATAAGAAGAAAAAAACATATGGACCTCTTTTTTTATTTTATTTTATGTTACTTTATTTATTTTACTAAAAGAAACCAACCCTTAATTTTGTAGATTTAATTACAGGTAAAATAAATAGTTAAGTGAATTCAGTGATGCGATGTTTCCCCAATAGTACTGCATATGACATGTTGCTGAATGAAAAGCAATAAATTAAATATACTGTAAATATACTGTATCTATCATCAAAGATATATTCCTGCTGGTAAAATATGATGTATAACGATGATAATCGAAGGACAATGTACATGATATAACTTGCAGGGGTTGGAGTAAAGCATTCTGCAGATTTCCGTGATTTTGTCTTTTACTTATTCTCATATTATTTGCCTAACTTTCCTCACATTCTCAAAGAGCAGAACTGTAAGTGAGAGAGATTACAAGTTGTTACTCACAGTGCGCTTGTTAAAACTACGATGGGAAAGGGAGTCGTTATTATTTCTCGACCTGTTCAGGATGCTCTAACAAACACGCTCGTTGAGTCTTCTTGGGAGGATTTTTTTATATTTTTTTTGTGTGGTAGCCCACAGACACATCCTGAGGCATTAGCTTACATGCTCACTAGGGGGAGTGTGCAGCTTGGAGCTGAACAGCCAGACGCATTGTGCAGCGGTGTCTGTGTTCTCATATCTCATTAAGAAGAGTTGTGATGGTCCTTTTTTTTTGCAGGCGTCCCATTTTCTACACCCGCTGAGCTGTTAAAATGGATTCTTTTCTGATGGCTGCTTTTCTCTTACATGCTCCTTAGACCGGTTTTCAAGGCAAGTAAAAAGCCAGCCGGTACTGGTGGAGTGAAAGTTTGAGTTCTGTGCTGTGCTTTCACAAGAAGAAAGACATTTAGCTGAGCTCCCCATAATCACAAGGTTTATAGGAAATGCAGAGAGAAAGAAGCAGCATGTGGCAAGACTCAGAATGCAGACAACTACTACAGATTTAGTCGGTTCAAAGCTTTTATGTCTAGCACCACATACACCAGAAATGGCAACAAAACAATAACCACAGCAAAGCATTCTGGGAGCGGATGGCAATTTTGGCTCTTTAGTGGTGACGCTCGTGGCTTGAGGTTCTTTCGCTGTCTTCAATTGGTACGTTGTAATATGCTTCATTAGAATTTAACACACAAATTGAGTTCAGCGTCACCGCATTTTACCACAGCGGCCCTATTTCATGTCGGCCAGTAATGACGAGTGGCTCGACAAAAAATCCAACCTAGACAAGACACAGCGAGACGTTTGTTTCAGAAATGTCAGTTCTTCTGTGTCACTGTCGGCGCTGATGCAACAAATGCAATATTCATGAGCTTCCCCGGCACTCGAAGAGTCCTGAGTTGTCAACATGGTCTCAAAGGCCACTGGGCTGTTTGATCCCCCTCCCTCCCATGGCATGGGATATGACAGACTTAAGGGCTAGAGAAAGACAGGTTAACCAATTCCTGACCCTCAGAAAGTGCTTCAGTGACTAAACTGACTGGTATCACTCTGTTTTAAGAGGTACTGCTATTCCTGCTGAAAAACTAGCTCAAAGCCAGGATGAATTTCAATGGTTAGTGCTGGTTTGGTGCTGAAGAAGCCTCTGATACTGTCCCATGTTGGGGCCCAGCATCCGAAACACAACATATGTTGGTGTCCAGAAAAGCTGGTCTTTTAAACAGGGATCTACTATAAATTTTTTTGTAATTTTAAAACCGCCCTGTGGTGCATATCAAGTTTTTAACAATGTTTACATGTCTGTCTGGTGTTTCTAATATGCTTAAAGGGGTCATCAGATGTAAAATTAATGTTTACATGTTGCTTGTACATAAATGTGTGTTGGCAGTGTGTGTACATAACCACCCTGTAATGATAAAAATTCACCCAATAGTTATTTTTTAATACCCCCACGGGGGTTGTGGTCCGTGTTGTCGTTTCATGTGTCGATTATTGCCAGAGATATTGTCAAAAGCATCAAATATTGGCAATATTAAGAGGATTTAGCATTTCCAATTAATGTAGGCATGTTACATTCTTCTTAGGACTATTATTAATATTAGGTTACTTTTATTATTAAATTACAATTAATTTGCCCTGCAATAATTTCATAGCGCATCACCGCATGACGTGCTGTGAGGATAATAAAAGATTAGGCTATTAGCATACTTCTCACTGAAAATGTCTATTAGTTAAACAGGTCTATTCATTTATACAATGAATTATAGGCCTATAATTAAAATTATTATCACTGCAGTCATCAATGAAAATTAAGAACAGCTTTATTTCAAGCACCGACATTCAAAAACAATGTTTAACGCAAAATACATTTCTCTGTTTTTCACTATGTACGGGCCACAAGAGAAATATTAAGGGAATAATTTAAGAGTTATATACCCTTATCAGCATATGTTGAAGTAGATTTGTCTCGTCGTCTCAGAGAATATGTGCCGTTAATGCAGCGTTAGGAAGCTCCGTTTTTTTTTTTTACTTTCACTTTGACTTTAGTGAATTGACTGAGGTTAAGACGTTCACTGGCATAACTATTGCGTAACGTTTGCACGTTGGTTGTGTGATATCCATTGGCTCACCTTCATGGTTTAAACCAGAAATATTTCCAATATTTTGCTGCTAACCAGCCCCACCCCGGACCAGGGGGGGGGGTGGGCCTCGCATTGCGGTTCGCTGCATAGTGGCCTATGTAGATTTTCCGCTGCGCCACTGCAATCTGCCATTTTTTTGTCACAGGAGCAGGTGTAGACAAGAATGTTTCCCATAAGGGATTGAGGTCTTTTGTTGTTGGATGTAATAATGAACATAGCAGTCATAATTTACTCCCGACATCTGAACCGCTGAAGACGAAGTGGATTACTTTTGTTTTTGAAGGGAATGCGCCCCACATTCTACCCAGCTTCATCCAGCTTCACCTACAGAGGAAGTGAGTGTAAGGTTTTTTTAACGAACCTTTGCAAATCGCCTTTCCTAATAACATGCTAGTTAGCAAGTTCTGCAGCTAAATGTGGCTAAAGTTTACAGTCTCATGAGAACGGCTCGTCACCCCACGGAAGAGAGGGGCAGGGTGAACAGAGCTCATTAGCATTTAAAAAAACATGCACTAAAACAGCTTGCTGTGTGCAGAGATCTTTTTGGCAAGGTAAATAGGGTGTTTTTTACACTACCATTGAGAATGGGAATCTGATGACCCCTTTAAAGACAAACCATGTGCAGATTCATCAGTCAACACCATTGCTGAGCATTTTCTCCTTAAAACTGCAGTGTATCAAAAACTATGGAAGCCTGTTTCCCCCACTGAATAAACAAAACAAAGTCTGACTTACTTTCTTTGAATTGCATAATACAAACTCACATTTCTCAGAATTGTGAGATTTTAACTCGCAATTGCGAGTTATAAAGTCAGAATAGTGAGATATAAACTTAAATAAAATTAAAGAACTCGGGAAAATGTTTTTCTCAAATGTGAGTTTATATCTTGCAATTCAGAATTTTTTGCAAAAAGCTTTTGATCGCGCAATTAGGACTGGTTCGACAATTGACTTTCTCACAACTTTTGAGTTGTATATCGCAATTCGACTTTTCTAACAATTCGAGGAAATATAAACTCACAGTTGTGAGTTATAAAGTCCAATTCTGAGGGGGAAAAAAAGACTGATATGTTCTCAGAATTGCGAATTTAGGCTATATCTCACAATTCTGAGAAAAAAAAAGTCAGAATTGCGAGATATCAGTGGGCAAAAAAAAAAAAAAGTATTGAGGCAGCCACCAATGGTGCAAGTTTCCCACCTTAAAAAGATGAGAGAGGCCTGTAATTTTCATCATAGGTATACCTCAACTATGAGAGACCAAATGAGAAAAAAAAAAATCCAGAAAAATCACATTGTAAGATTTTTAAAGAATTAATCGGTAAATTCCTCAGTAAAATAAGTATATGGTCACCTACAAACAAGCAAGATTTCTGGCTCTCACAGACCTCTAACTTCTTCTTTAAGAGGCTCCTCTGTCCGCCACTCGTTACCTGTATTAATGGCATTCGTTTGAACTCGTTATCAGTATAAAAGACATCTGTCCAAACCTCAAACAGTCACACTCCAAACTCAACCATGGCCAAGACCAAAGAGCTGTCAAAGAACACCATAAACAAAATTGTAGACCTGCACCAGGATGGGAAGACTGAATCTGCAATAGGTAAGCAGATTGGTGTGAAGAAATCAACTGTGGGAGCAATTCTTAGAAAATGGAAGACATACAAGACCACTGATAATCTCCCTCGATCTGGGGCTCCACGCAAGATCTCACCCCGTGGGGTCAAAATGATCACAAAACTGTGAGCAAAAATCCCAGAACCACATGGGGGGACCTAGTGAATGACCTACAGAGAGCTAGGAGCAAAGTAACAAAGGCTACCATCAGTAAAACACTGCGCCGCCAGGTACTCAAATCCTGCAGTGACAGACGTGTCCCCCTGCTTAAGCCAGAACATGTCCAGACCCGTCTGAAGTTTGCTAGAGAGCATTTGAATGATCCAGAAGAGGATTGGGAGAATGTCATATGGTCAGATGAAAACAAAATAGAACTTTTTGGTAAAAACTAAAAAGTTTGGTGGAGAAAGAATGCTGAGTTGCATCCAAAGAACACCATACCTACTGTGAAGCATGGGGGTGGAAACATCATGCTTTGGGGCTGTTTTTCTGCAAAGGAACCAGAACGACTGATCCGTGTAAACGAAATAATAAATGGGGCCATGTATCGTGAGATTTTAAGTGAAAACCTCCTTCCATCATCAGCAAGGGCATTGAAGATGAAAATGTGGCTGGGTCTTTCAGCATGAAAATGATCCCAAACACACCACCCGGGCAAAGAAGGAATGGCTTCGTAAGAAGCATTTCAAGGTCCTGCAGTGGCCTAGACAGTCTCCAGATCTCAACCCCATAGAAACTCTTTGGAGGGAGTTGAAAATCCATGTTGTCCAGCGACAGCCCCAAAACATTACTGTTTTAGAGGAGATCTGCATGGAGGAATGGCCCAAAATACCAGCAACAGTGTGTGAAAACCTTGTGAAGACTTATAGAAAATGTTTGACCTCTGTCATTGCAAACAAAGGGTATATAACAAAGTATTGAGATGAAATTTGTTATTGACCAAATACTTATTTTCCACAATAATTTGCAAATAAATTCTTTAAAATCCTACAATGTGATTTTCTGATTTTTCTCATTTTGTCTCTCATAGTTGAGGTATACCTATGAAGAAAATTACAGGCCTCTCTCATCTTTTTAAATGGGAGAACTTGCACAATTGGTGGCTGACCTAATACTTTTTTTCCCCACTGTATAAAAATCGGAATTGCCCGAGGAAAAAAGTCATAATTGTGAGATAAAAAGTTGCATTTACATTTTTTAAAATTCAGTGGCAGATGCATGCTTCCATAAAAAAACATGCGTCTCAGAAATGTGTTTTAAAACAGCCTACAATTTCCTACAATCACAAACAACCAATCCTGTCAACTTGTGAGGAGGGGATTTTCATATCATTAGCTAATGTTCAAAGTGTTTCTGAACTACTGAAGGGTTGATGATTACTTTGTATGAATGTAGGTCTTGTCTGAGTATGGGTGATGGAACAACTGGTATGTGTGTAACATTAGCAACTACATTATATATCATTTTGATAGATCCAAAACAAGCAAAGGCTAAATGATAGTACATATAATGTAATGTCGCTCTAGACTGGCTTAGAGTGGCTAGGAGAGCGAATGCAATGAAGGCAATGTATTACCATTCTGACACATCAACTTGTAGTCGACCCTGTATAATTCACTCTTTCTCTTCTTCTGAATCAGTTTCTGGTTCTAACATATATGGATGCATTAATTCAATATTGCCACGGAGCGTTTACTACAGTTGACTGAGTGAAAGTGAAGCAGATAGTCTGAGCTGTTCTGACCGAGTGTGGACAGGGACTAATTTACATAATCATGAATATTTAAAAGTATCTTAAGTAAAATGCTGTTGTATGTTTTTAGAAGAGAAAAAGAACTAGACATCATCTCATTTAAATTGAAAACCATATATTGACATTCCAATAATTTTGGATGACAGCTCACATTTCTTTCTTAGCACTTATGTACATTAGTTTTTTTTTTTTTAAGTTTTTTTCTGTTGTTTAATTATGCAATTAGTGGATAATAAATGTTGTTTAAATCAACTGTAATGTTCAGTCTGTAAAACTGACCTTTTTTTTGCATAAGTTCTGGCAACCACAGTTTTTTTTTTTACCGTAAATTTCCCAGATTTTTGCGGAGTACATTTGCCACCTTTCTGTATTGTGTGGTGAATGTCAGAATACATCAGATCAGAAAAAAATAAGTAAAAAGTAAGTGAGTGTTGTAAAAATAAAATATTTTTTTATAGACAAAGATGTGACCTAGATGTGCACCCAAATCATCAGTAATGCTTCCTTAAAATAGATTATGTAAAAGCTTGATTCAAATATCTTGAATAATGTAAAAATAGTCATATGAGCTACATGTGACCAAATCAACAGATTGACTCTTGGTTGGCGCAGGAGTCAGTGTCCTGCTTAATTTTAAATCTTGTTTTATACTGTAGCTTGACAAGGCAATGGGTTATATTACCAGAATATGCATGCTGTTGTATGTTGTTTTGTTGTAGAATAAAACATCTGCAAAAGCATAAATTTAATATAAATATAAATTATAAATTAACGTATTCCTACCTTTTCCATTTTATTTTTTTATTGTTTTCCATGTAATGGCAGTAGTTTTTTCTGCCCCAGTTCTTATAAGCAGAAATTTAAGGTATTATAATACATACTGTACTGTCACGATGTGTAAATATGTAAGTTAATTAATATATATATTTTTTACATTACAAAAATGGGTCATATATTTTGTTAATTAGAACAAAAATGTATTTATTACTTTAGTTTACTTGAGTTTACATAAGTTTAGTTTAGTTTTCAGGGTTAAATATTACCTGGACATGTTTTCATGAGATTGACCTGGTATTGTTGATAGCATCAAATTATTGACTGTGGCCTAAAAAAATGGTATACGCAATATTTGGTTGCAACTCAAGGACAAACATATATCTTCCCAAATCTCCTGTAACATCAGCCGAATGCACAGATCTGCTGGCTGATAATGTGATCTGTATCTGAAGGGAAATGAACGGCTGTGCCGGGCCGTGCAGGAGAGATCCTGACGAACATATGGAGATTTTGCAAATATACAGGAGCAATGGAGCTATCATTTCCAGCATCGATGCACACAGGCGGCATGGGAGAGCTGATGCAGCCAGCCGGAAAAGCTCTGATCTGCAAAGTCCATGTTTGTGCACGTGTACGTAAGCGCATACAGATAAAATCACAGTGTGTTCAGCAAGCATGCAACTACAGAAGTGACCACTCACATGGACTTACCTCTCTCTCCTTCTGTCTCTCAGGCTTCTGTGTTTGTTCCAACATCTAGATAATAAGTCCTTTTTGCCTCTAGATGCAACTCAGGTGGAAAATCAATATTTTTATCCAGCTAATCTGTACTGTTTTTTTCCCTTTCCATGTGCACTATCTGCACATCTAATCTATCTATAATTACACATGCAAGGCATGAAAGTTTTTACAATTTCCTTTTTTCTGCTTTAGTTGGAATACTTCACCATTGACCTATGGAGCATGACGGGGAAGATAGTCTTCATTCCTCTTATCTGGCTGTCCAGGTCACATTTCATCCCAAAATTCAAAAACTTAAAGAAGGAAGACAAGAAAATAAAGCCTATTAGGAACACATTCCCCCAAGTTCTCATTGTTGTAATGCATAGAGACATTTTAACAGTAAATCCCCCCAAAATGATGATTTGCATTAGTTTCCCATTACTTTTAGTAGAATATTTTAAAAATAAAAATCATCATTATAAACAAACCATGATAAAATGGAAATAATATCATTATTTTGTGCTTTACATTAGTATGAAGTGTCGTGAATAATCTTAATGGTCCTAAAACAGGCTTAATTTTCTTTATGCAAAATATAATTTCTTATTTCTTTCTTTTGATTTTGTGGTGAAATATGACCCAGAGATATTCTTGACAGGTTTCATAAGACTCAGCCATTAGAGAGTAGAGCGTTATGTCTGAGGATTTGTGAAGGACATGGTTTAGGAAATCTCAGTTATGCGGATCCTCTATAGCACCTTATATGTTCGAGTGTGTCAAAAGTTGTGCTCTATATGCTGCTCAAGAGTCGGCTCGCCAAACAAATCTTCATAGTGTTTCTCATAATACTGCTCGCCTGACCAATTTTGACTGCTTTCCCGCCCCTTTTAAAAATTTAATTAGCTATTTATTCATTATTTATATATCAGGCTTTTAGATGATTAAGTCTTTCAATTTTGTTTGTCGTTATGTTGCATTTTATTCCCTTTTTGTTTTATTATCTCACAACGTCTTCATCACAAAAAAGAACTTTTCATTTGATTTATGATACATTTATAGACTGACTTAACGAAATCAAAGCCAAATAATGTGACAAACAGTGCCCTAGGACAAACTATAACATTCTGCACCATGAACCGGTTTATTTTGTGTTTTGTCTAGTGAAGTACCATTTGTCCTTTGTAAAAACAACCCTTTGTGGTGTTGCATATCACTTCAAAAACATCTCTTTAAACTTAAAGCTAAAGTACATAACCACAAAAATACATATATAATTGGTTCAAAAGGGTGGTTTTCTAAAGCATTGCCTTAGAACCAGGGTTTCCGCCATCCTGCTGGTCTCTCTGAGAACCACCCCCCGCCCCCCCAACACTGCACCTTTTGGTGTCTCCTCTTAATCTGCACTCACATTGATGTCTTTGGGAGTCTTCACTAATGATCTGATGATTTGAAGAGGTAGTTTGTTAAATAGGAGAGACATCTAAAATGGTGCATTGGTTGGGGTTCTCCAGGCCAGGATTGGGAACCACTGCCATATAAACCATTTCATGTCCCGTTTTTAGGTTTCCTCCAACAAACTTCCTTGGAACAGATCTTAAAAGAACGTGGTTTTGAATTTTCGACGACACATACTCACACAGGGTGTCTGCGGGTCCTTAAAAAGTCTTAAAATGTTTTAAATAACGTTTTCCTAATATAAGGCCTTAAAAAAGTCTTAAAATGTCTTAAATAATTCTGGATTCCGGAATGGGTCTTGAAAAGGAAGGAGAAGGGGAAAAAAGGGAAGGGAAAAAAGGTGAGGAAGAAAAAGAAAAAATTAAAAAAAAAGAACAAAAAAAAATACAAAAAAAACTCAAAACAAAAAAAAAACAAACCAATATAATAAATAAGAAGAAAACAAATAGATGGAATACAAATAGATTAGAAAAGCTAGTTTTTTTTTTTTTTTTTTCTTTTTGTGCTCACATTACCCGGCGAAAATATCTTAATTCTGACGGACCATGACTGGTTACCATCATTGGGAACAGATCGAAGATGTTTCTTCCCCCGCGGTAAGTTTACTGCGTCATCAAAGAATTGCAGTAAGTTACGAATACATAAGACACGTCACTACTGAGGCTCACTCCTGTTGTTCCCTCTCTGTGAGAGTCTTCATAACAAGGAGCAGCAGACAATATTCCATACAAAATATCATTTTATGATAACTTTGCCGGCGCTCTGTTCTTGGGGTTCTGTCCACTCCCTCTCTCTTTCTATATCTCTAACATTTAACTGTATATGTTTTTATCATCCTTCATCTATTTTTGAAACCATAAGAACATAGTCTTGATTCAACATTAACATTGAAGTGATACAATATAAACACGATACGACAATACAATATAGTCACACAATAGCAATGTTCTCACATATTTTGCTAACTGCGCTTATTTCCGTTGTTGGTATAAGTGGCAGTTGGTGGTAATAGATAAGAAAAGTACAGTTTTATACCATTGTGCTGATAATGTTTCTTTAGTCCTTCGGCAATCCTGCTGCCTGAACCACTGTAATGAAACCACCCTAACAGTGGTTGTTAAAAGTTCTTCATGGAACTACCGATGCCAATAAGAAAAAAGTTTATTTTTAAGAGTGTGTTGGTTAAACTGTGGTTGAGTTTCATTGTTTTCTCATGTCTCAAGTCAACATGAAATGATGTTCACAACCCATTTTACTTCTGCAATGTGGCATCCTTCTGAGAGAAATAGCATATTCAATTAGGAAAAAGAAAATGTGAAAACCTGAAGGAAACATGACCTTATATCCAGCGTTAATTGTCTATATAGTGAAAAGTAGTTTCAGCAGGTGGTTGGTGGGAAGGGCTTGGTTATATCAGCTGAAGAAGAAAGTTGTTTCAGATTTAATTATGAAAAAATATATATTTTCTTTGGAGTAACATGCACCAGTCATTCACAATAAGACAGGACATGTATTTTAATTTCATGTATTTTTGTTTTTGTTGCTAACTTTAAATCTCCTGTTCTGAACATCATGCAGTTTCACTTCTTTATTAGCGACCTTGAGAAGGAACATCTCGTCTTCTGTCCTTCATCACAGAGCGGATGAAATGCTCGTACACCCCACCAAAGCTCTTGGATATACTTGACAGGTTCTAGTTCTCAGATGTGCAGATGCCTCCTCCTCAACATATGAAGATGATGATAAATTCAGTCATTTTTGTTAGGATGTTTTTTCCATGCTCAGTTTATAACCCCCCCTGGAATACTTGGCACTATTGGGAACCTCATCAAATATATATTTTTTAATATTTTATGTCTCAATCAGGACTTTATGATTACAAGCATGATTCCCTCTTTTGCTTCATTTCAGTGAGCAAAGATGGTCCGATGAACCGTTTGAGCCTTTAGACATGTTTTCATTAAGACTAAAATGAGAATCCAAATAACTCATTTAATTCACATTTCGGGCTTTAATTAAAATGAGACAGACATTTTGAGTCAGCGGAATTAATGTGAATACATGATATTCTGTTGCGCATTTCAAAGTGCAGCTCTGTGGCAAAATTCTCTCTCTCTTTCTCTCCTGCCAGACCAGATCTAGTCCCTTAGAGAGATATGCACACATCAATTATAACGCTGCATTAAAAGTCAGTCATGCCATACGCAGCCTCTTAGAGACTGGCCGGTCACTCCCAAATCCTCCTCAGGCACTGATCCAATCAGAATGGGGAAGAACGGGAAAATGTTCCTTGAAATGGGTCATAGAAAGAAAGTTTTCCCTTATGAGTGAGAACAGAGCGCTGGGCAAAAGGGGGGATTCTGGGAAATGTAGAATAGGATGAGGACACACAAGAGAAAAAGCTACCAGGCTGAAAAAAGAACAAGGAAGGTGAGGGGCATTAAATGAGAAAAGCAAAGCAGGAGGTCCGATTCATGTGGAGTGAGATGTGTTGATCTTGTGATCGACCATACATCACATTCTTTCCAACCTGGAAAAAAAAAATGAATCAATAAATAAATAAAAATGTTATTACTTGAAATCAATGTTAACTTAATGTTAACTATAAACAGTAAATAATAATTACAAAAAAATCCCCAAAAATTATGAAAAGCAAAATTATTAAAAACTGGTGTGGATGCATGTCGATACACACACACACACACACACACATATTATAGATATATACAGTGCCGTGAAAATATTTTTGCCCCCTTCCTGTTTTTTTTAATTGTTTGCATTTTTGTCACACTTAAAAGATTCAGATCATCACACAAATTTTAATATTACACAAAGATAAATCAAGTAAATACAAAATGCAGTTTTTAAATGATAATTTTATTTATTAAGGGAAAAAAGCTTTACAAACCTACCTGGCCCATACGTGACTGGAGCAACAGTCACAGGGGGTGGGGGGGGGGAATTGCCCCTCCTGTTAAAATCATTAAAAACTGCCATACCACATTATTTTAGAAAGCAGAGTTAAATTTCACTAGCCATACTCAGGCCTGATTACTGCCAGACTTTGTGAATCAAGAAATCACTTAAATAGAAACTGTCTGACAAAGAGAAGCATGCTTAAACAGCAACACATCATGCCGCGATCTAAAGAAACTCAAGAACAGATGAAAATCAAAACAGTTAACATGTATCAGTCTGGAAAGGATTATAATTATAAGCCATTTCTAAGGCTTTGGGACTCCAGCGAACCACTGTCAGAGCCATTATCCACAAATGGAGGAAACTTGGAACAGTGGTGAACCTTCCTAGGAGTGGCTGGCCTACCAAAATTACTCCAAGAGCGCAATGATGACTCATCCAGGAGGTCATAAAAGAACCCAGAACAACATCTAATGAAATGCAGGCCTCACTTGCCTCAATTAAGGTCAGTGTTCCTGATTCAACAATAAGAAGAGACTGGGCAAAAACGGCATCCATGGGAGAGTTCCAAGGCAAAAGCCCCTGCTGACCAAAAAGAACACAAAGGCACAACTCACAGTTGCCAAAAAATATCTTGATTATCCCCAAGAATTTTTGGGCAAATATTCTGTGGACTGATGAGACAACTTGAATTTTTTTGGAAGGTGTGTGTCCCGTTACGTTTGGCGTAAAAGTAACACTGCATTTCATAAAAAGAACATCATACCCACAGTCAAACATGGTGTGGTAGTGGGATGATCTGGGGCTGCTTGGCAGCTTCAGGACCTGGACAACTTGCAATAATTGACAGAACCATGAATTCTGCACTCTACCAGAAAATCCTGAAGGAGAATGTACGATCGTCAGTTGGTGACCTCAAGCTCAAGCGCACTTAGGTTATGTAGCAGGACAATGATCCCAAACACACCAACAAGACCACCTCTGAATGGCTCAAGAAAAAAAAAATTAAGGTTTTGGAGTGGCCAAATCAAAGTACGGACTTAAATCCGATTGAGATGCTTAATTCAGCCACATTGGAGGGTTTTCGAGCATGAATGGACTGTTTAAAACAATTCTGCAAAGACGAGTGTGCCAAAATTCCTCCACAGCGACGTGAAAGACTCATTGCCAGTTATCGCAAACACTTGATTGCAGTTGTTGCTGCAAAGCGTGGCACCACCAGTTATTAGATTTAGGGGGCAATTACTTTTTCACGTAATTGGTTTGGACAGCTTTTTTCCCTTAATAAAAGAAATTATCATTTAAAAACTGAATTTTAATGCATTTACTTGCACTACTTGTAATATTACAATTTGTTTTGCATGATCTCAATCTTTAAGTGTGACAAAGATTCCAACAAAAAAAAAAGAGGGGGGGAAAGTGGGTCAAAACCTTTACACGCACTCGTCTTATGGTAAAATATGTTATAATTTATAGAGACTGTAATATATATATATATTAATGTGTCATATTATATATATTATATATATTATAATAGCCTTATTCATACTGGGGGTATATGCATTTGCATGCATGACATAGATAGCATATACTATGAAAGATGCTTTTAAAAGGACATAAGTAAATTCCTTTAAAAAAAAAATTATTGGACTGAGAGAATCCAATCCTAAAATCACTCATACGTTTGGTGTGTGCACCTTAAATATACAGATATTTGTTCCCCGCATGGCAAATTAGATAAGAAAAAAATAATATTATTTTTTTGTACTAAATTGAATTTAATAATTAAAAACGTTTATTTATTTTTTATGGAAAATCATTAACAAAATTGGTCTAATGAATATTCAAACAATTTAACGTTGTGAGACATCTGAAAACTGATACTTTTGAACATGTCGTCACATATCAGCTTCATATGCATGAGTTTTGTAATTCAGTAGGTTTGCTCGGTAGCTCATGCGATATGGCATTGCTCTTGAGTGATGAAGAGCTCCGGTACGAACCCCGTGAAACTACGGTTCAACAAAAGAGCTAAAATCCACATAAGGAAGTTAAAATAGCACAGCTGCATCAACAAATGTGTTTTTATATCACTTTTGCAATCGTTAACACTATCGGGTAAGTTTAGGATCGGGTAATTCCAACACGACTGTCATAGCGATTAACCTTTGCGACACTTCCCAGATATTTGAATTATGAACCACCACAATAAGTACCTGAAGCAACGTAATACAAACATAGCAATACATGCCTATATCAACTTAACAAATACGTGCCAAGTTCACGTATTGAACCCGCATTTTAGCGCCACTCCCTGGACATTTCACTTTGAAACTGCTGCGCAACGTGCACTAAGCTATGTAATAACGGTGTTGCAGAAATGTATTTAGAGGCACATATTTCGAATGAGCCTGGGTTGGTAGTAACAGTGTTTGGAGAGATATGTGGAGTTGTATACTGTATGCTTTGCTATTTTTTTTCTATATCACTATGGATGATGACAGCTTAGCATAGCATAGTGCATAGTGGTCAAGTGAACCAAAAGCACAGTTTCTTTAATCAGAAATCCTTCAAAAGCATGTACACTTAATTCATTGCTAACATTGTGACTGCTGTAGGTCGTATTCTCTTATCTGAAGCGCTTAGCTCTTTAAAATAGTAGGTTTCTTTGCTCCGCTGCTGATAGCCCGGCATTAGCTCTGTGAACGTGATCAAGCGGATAGCTGCACTAAGATCCTCACGGCTGGGCCGTGTTAGCAAGGTTTTGATGACATGCTTATCTGTTGACTCTCGGAGGTTATTGTGGGTGATATAAAGGCCAGGGTGTCCCTGGAGAGATGATGAGGAAGATGAAACTGTGAAGGCTCTCCACCTTTCTAGCTAAAGGTCCTGTGATTTTTCAAAGAGAGCACAAAAATATCACAGCGAGTAAAGAAGCGTAAAATGACTGTTCAAGTGTTTGCACTCGTGTTCATTTCTCCATCTAAAAGATCATTGATAAGATGAAAATCGTTGAGTGAAATCTAATGTAACAAGTCCCGTGATTCCTTCATCTTTTTGGTGAGTTGTTCCACATGCATTTTGAAATAACATCAGTACACTAACACTTTGAATTCAAACAGAGAAGACAAAAAAAGTATAATGGAGGCAAAATTTTTAGGATTTTGTAAAAGCAGCCATTAATTTGAAATAGATCCCATTTGTAGCACATTTTACAACTGTAATAAAATCAAAAACAGAATGCATTTTTGTAACGAATGGTCATAGATATATATATATATATAGATAGTATATATATATATATATATGATAGAATAGATACAAACACACTATATGGTATACAATTCAAAATACACAAAACGGTATTCATAAATATAGATATAATTTATTTTATTTTCCAGCATTTTTAACACTTGCTTGAAAACATTCTTTAGTTTCTTAAGCATGAGTATAATGGAGGTCACAAGAACCAGTAAAACACAACACAGTTAATGTAGTTCACAGCACTTCTCTTTTGAAGAATCTTCCCTAGAGGCATTTCTCATAACAGCAAGTTTTAAACTCATTATGAAGAGATTTTGGGAGAAATTATTTGTGCTCATAAATTTGAGTTCTTGTTAATGGAGGACTTATTATGTTGGGGACAACTGTAATGACTCTGTTATGCCTCTGTGGAAATAAGAGTTATTGTGTTTCAAATCCCTTTAATCAAATTCTGTTGTTTTAAACTAAATAAAATGTTGACATATCAGATGATTCAAAGACAAGAAAATGTTTTTTTTTTACATATTCCAGTGAAATATTACATTAGTATTATACTTCATCTGTATTATGATATATCAGTTAAATTTGTTAGGCTTATTTAAACGCATTTGCGTAGGCTTGAGAAAGGGCTTCAACATCAGTTAAAGTTCAAAGTTCAACATCTGTCTGTTTGTCTGCTTCCTATCTATCTATATCTATATATCTATCTATCTGATTATTTCTTTCTATCTATCTATCATCTATCTATCTATCTATCTATCTATCTTTATATCTATCTATCTATCTATCTTATCTCTCTATCTGTCTCTCTATCTCCTCTCTCTCTCTCCCTTCGCTCGTCTCATTTCGCATTTCCCATGATCCTTCGAATCATTCTAACTAATCATTCTAATACGAGTATTTTTTACTCTATGATGTTGATGTAATGGAAAGAGCTTCAACACCAGACTATTCCTCCAACTGAGCCTGGAATCAGCTGTTTCTAAATATTTCAGTGATATGTTACTTAAAAATGCTTAGTTATTACACTATTTTATATATAGAGATATTTTTTCATGAATACTTGCTCATATAAAGTATTGATTTATGTCATTACTGTTTGTTTTCAATGGTGAATATTTCATAAAAAAATGCCATGACATTCATTTGGATACCTTACAATTTATAATCATAATCTATGTAGTTATTTTTCCGTCTTATACTGAATTTGATAAAACCTGTTTAGCATTAAATCTGTAGCAAAAGCTACACTGAAGAGTAATTTTTGTTTCACTTCAGAGAATTGAACACTATTTAAAAAAAACCCTGTAATGAATCAACATGAACATATAACGTAAGATAAGAATGCATGCGGGTTTACGAAAATAACATTTTCATTTTTTTTTTTTCATATTACAACTCATATTTACAGAACGTTCTGAACACAGCACGCTCGGCACTTCAAGGGCGTGTTGGTTATGCTTAATATATCTTTTGTTATGTTGCCCAAACAAAATGTACTCTCCGGTGGGAGGGTTCTCTGAGACAGGATGTGCCCCTCAGGGGTTGGATTCTAATGAGACCTAAATAAATATATCAGCACTTCATTAATTGCACCAGAGACCCCACAGAGATGAAGACCGTCTCCGCAGCACCATCATCCTCTCTTCTCGCTGTGCTATGATTCATTTAGCTCGAGATTCACCAGTTGGGTATGCACTGCAGGTTCTGGAAATTGTGTTTGATGATATTTTTTTTCCATAACAAAGGTGGCAATCAAATATTACTTTACTCCCGTGTGTGAGTGTGAGACAGGCATCAGTCAGCGAGATATGTTGATATAATGCATTTCAAGTGTGAGTATGTAATATAAGAAGAAACATTCTAGCTAATATTTCTCACAGGAATGGAGAGAATAAATGCATACAGAATGCAAAAATGAACAAGTGTAATAATTCACCGTAATATCTGGATATGAACTATCGAGCTGTCAGATTTCATGAACTTTATTGAACACTGAAAATGAGTTGAATGCACAGGGTTTCGGTGCATATTCTGTGTCAGTACCGTTGTTAAGTATTCATAGTGCGTCTTGTGAACTCCACAAAAGTGCAAAGTGTAGGTAGGTACAACATCAGACAAAGCGTGAAGCCCAGAGTCAAACTAATCAGAGATCTCACCGCCTAGACATTCCCTCTTTCTATTAGCGGGCAAAAGAGGCCAATTAGTATTCCTGGCTTGGCACGGGACAAGGCTGGGAACACTTGGCACTGGATCTGACCGAGTGTCTAAAGTCTTTCATTTCAGGCCCATCCTCAGGCTGACTGTGGGAAGCTGTACTAAGGATCAATACACAGGCAGCATCAAGCATTTTCAATTTCAGCATATGTAACTTTAAACTCACGTATCAAATGCAAAGGGTTCTTATCCATGAACTCTGATCTTTAAAGATATAACTTTAGTATCCTTAAACATTTAGTGCCTTTAACCCCGCCCCCCCCCCCCAATGTTCTGTTTTAAAGATACGAGAATCCCTTAAGTGCTTTCCATTCTGCTTTGTAGTTTACTCATCTTATGAACATGATATCAAAATTCAAGCTTATACTACGGGGCCGTTGAATGTTTGAATCTGATTGGCTGACGATCGTTCTGAGGTGTGCAATTATTTTCAGGGAAACGCACGGCGAACGTAGTTCCAGGCAGCTCTCTTGACCACATTACAGTTCTATATCACTTCACATAGTTAACTGTAATAACAGAAATTAGCATACAGTACCTATAAAGCACACAGGAATTACTGCAATCACACGTGCTCGCACACGCACACTACGGTCACGCAGTTTTGCACAAATAGGTGTTGTCAGCGCTGCCCTGACGATTTTATCAGTTAGCCTATTTAGTGTAGCAACTTAAAGGCTATACATGACATTTCTCACTAGCGAGGTATTAACAGCGCTGTTTAGAGACGCTGCTCCAGAACACTGTTGAGGGACGCACAGATGTAGCCTAATTCACACAAGCTCTCTCTCTCTCTCTTCTCTCTCTCTCTCTTTCTCTCTCTGTGTGTGTGTCTCTCTCGCTCTCTTTCTAATAACGTCATTAATAACTGCTTAGAATGCTATCAATGTCTCAACTCTATCACCATCTTAAAATGATATTTTGACTAGCAAAAGAGCGTTGTATGAGAGCGAATAATAATGGCTCTTACTCACAATTTAAGTACAAAACCAGACGAATCCCTTTAAATAGATAATCTATCGATGACGAGTGGTGGTAACCGTAGTCTACATGGAATATTCAACTATATTCCAAGTCTTCTGAAATCACATGATAGCTTTGGGTGAGAAAAATCAATACAAGTAGTTACGCAATGATAATCTTCTCCTCCAGTCATCTGTTAACTCAAATTATTTTTTTTTTATTTCATTATTAATTAACTCAAACAAATCATTTAGGAAAAGACCTGATTCATACGGTTTATTGTGTATGGTTTAAAATCTCCATTTGAGCTCCACTGAAGAAATGAAGTTGGGTTTGGGACAACATGAGGGTGAATTAATTAAAGAACTTAAATTTTCGGACGAACTATCCTTTTAAGACTGAATTATCAAAACATAAGTACATGGTAAGCTCCTAAAAAATTGATTTAGCCTTTGAATCAGGTATTCACATACATAACTGCATAAGAATTCCTATTCTTAAAAGCTCTGATAAAAATGTGTCTAGTATTATAACAAAAATAATTTTAATGCTGGCAAAAAAAACATCACAACACTTATCTATGAGAATGTGAACAAAGATAAGCACAACACTCACTCAACATTCATTACCTGAAAAGAGTCCAGAGTTGTCAATGGGTCCCGGGTACAGATTGTGCTCTCCAACATTGTACAAATCCCAGCTGTCAAAGCCCACATATTTCTTCCACTGTTTGAACCACCGGCTGTCAATCAAATACCTAAACAAGTGGAACAATAGCTGGAGATCAATGAAAAGTCAGTGGAAAGGGACAATTAATCTGTTTCTCTCCTAAAATATTAGAGCTAAACTGATGGGGCACAGCAAATATATTTTGTGTTACACATCTACAAATATAGAACAGTCAATAAGGACTTGTTCCACTACATAAGCTTGTTAACACTTGATTCCACTCTGCCAAGGGACAGACATTATACTTGATAAGAAAGAAAAATCTGAATTAAAATGGGTAAGACAAAATTGACAATTCTATTATTGAATTCTCTATTATTGAATTGAAAAGGAGAATTCTCTTTTTTATGTGGAACACAAAAAGAGATGTTCACTTTCATTTTAGGGAAAAATGAATTGAAAGTGAAAGGTAACTTTCTGCCTAACATCATTTAAATTCGACAAAAAGGCTGAGCATTAGAGAGAGAAAAAATAAAAAATAAAAATCTGTTTATTTCAAAATATTAAATTGTAATTAACGTATGTAGCCAACATTAAGCTCTTTAAAAACAGTGACCTTAATTAAATAACAACACAAGATACCTGTTTGAGTAAATTAAATAATTGTAGTACAAGTCGACACAATGAAAGTACTTCTAATCCTACTGAAACCTAAAAACCTTCCTTTCAATTGAGTCACTAGTCTCTTTACTTATTATAACTCGTCAGTCTGCTTTCAAAATACAAGTGCACTGGCTATCCAAACACTTGCAAAGATAAAAACAAAGAAATCAGCTCACCACAAGAATCTGAATGATTAATAAAAAGATTTTGGGGTTGTATACTCGCCATTAATTAAATTCCATAATTGGTTGTGCATGTTACTATCTTTTTCCAGACGCCACGCTTTTCTGCAGGTGTGTGCCAAAGCTAACATGGTAGGACTGGGGTGATCCATATCCAGACAATCACTGGGGTCCTCACTTGAAGCACAGTTGAGGTAGCTAGCGGCGCACAACTTCATCAGGGGAGTGGCCGTTAGTTGATCCAGTTTGACAGTGCTATTTTACATCAGTCGCGCGTACCGGCTAAGACATGGTGCTTAGGCCCGGTCATGGAACCAAACTATCTGTCGAACTAGCATCGCTAATAAGCCTTCCTATGCCTTCTCATCTGGCTGGCCGTACGGAGCAGAGATAGCGAGCGAGCGACAAGGAGGGGTGGTGAGGTATTATATCAGACTGTTCCTACACGGGTTGTCGAATATCGTCTATTGGGCCATTAAGTTGTGACAGTTAACAAAACGGAAGAGGTCAAGCTAGCATGGTTAACCTGTGCGAAGGTACTACTACAGTAACGCATTCCGATCCTCGTTAGCTAACCGAATAACAATCACTGGTGGATCCCTATCTGTACGTAAAGCACATGCGGTGCCCTGCACCACTCGAGCTAATGAAAATCGAGAGCAACTTCTTTTAGTGGGTTTGCGGAGGCGTGCTGCGGCACTCCAACAAACTAAACTCACGACCAAGATTTCCGGCAGCCGTTCTCCGTCGTGTGTAGCCTAGCCGATGCCGGACAACGGCTTTTCGACATGTCGGCGCTTTCACATGTAAAAGACCGGGCGTTTGGTGGTTCCCACACTCATCTCCCTTGTCGAGAGGTGGGGTGTCGTCGTCACGGGTTGTGGCGCTTGGGGAGCGCGCTTTTGACGTTCGAGAAATATATTGGACGGGGTACGTGGGTTCGTTGCCTATCACCGCAAGTGCTGTGCTGGTGGGCGTTCAGGGGTCCTTCGGCTCCTTGGGTGGAGTTTCGTGCTGTGTGTGGGGCTCGGTGTATGGCTGTTGTTCTGTTCGTTCGGGTGGCCGGATCTCCTCGTCGGCCCTGTCTTTTTGGTGTGGTGCGCGGTGTGTTGGTGGGCGAGTCGGTTGTATACCCGTCAGCGTAGTCGCGTCAGTATCGTGTCGGTCGGAGTTTGTTGAGGGGGAGCTTAGGTGGTTACTATAGCAGGCACGGGGTAGGTGCGAATGGGGGCGTCGTGTGGGGCAAAAGCTTGGAGCCGGCCTGGGGATTCACTGAATCTATTGGGTGGGGGGTTGTTGTAGCGGTGTCGATTGTGGGGGGCCTGTGATTACGGGGATCGGGGGATGAGCGTGGGCCGTATGGGCGTAGCATAGTGAGCATGGTGAAGGTTGTGTGGGGAGGGAGGGGGCAGGGTGTTGTGGTGTAGAAAGGGAGGACTTACCTGCCATCCACAGAAAACACGTGAGGAAAAGAAGGGATAGAAATGTGAACACATGAAGAGGGTTGATTTGTGTGATTTTGGAGTGCGGTGTTGGGGTGAAGAGTGGGGGTGTGGTGGGGGTGTTGGGAAGATAGAAGTAAACAAAAATGAAGGGTAAAGGGGAAGGGGAAGAAAAAGGTAGAGAAAGGAGTAAGAAGCGATAATAGACAAAAAGAAAAAAAAAAGAGAAGAAAAAAAGGAGCGAAATCCCGGGTAGAATCATGGCTGGGCTGGACGGGTGCGAGTAGCCAGCGAGTCCGATACAGAAAATATATGGAGGGAAAAGAAAAGGGAGGGGTGGGGAGGCTGGAAAGTGGGCTGCTTGGTGGCGTTGCGGCGACTGTTCTCGGGGTGAATTGGTTGGTTGGGTTGTGTGGGATGTTAGCGCTTGGGTTTTGTTGTGGCGTCAGTACTTTTTATGGTAGTCGGAGTTCTAATTGTCTTTTGATCAGGGTGCGGCTTTGGTGATTGTAGTAGAATGTGTGTGTGCGTTGGAAGAGAGGGAAGTCGGGGAAGGAGGGTTAATGTAGTGGTATGTGCGGGCGATTGTGTTAAACGCAAAAGAAGGCGCAGGAGTTTCCGGGAAAATTGCGAAGACGTAGTATGACGGGTGGTGGAGACGGCAATTAGGATGGCAGACGGTGAAAAAACGTGGGCCCCACACGGGTACCGAGGATCGACAGCATTGCAGGAAGAGATGGCCGGGAAGTAGACGGGACAGCACGCAGTAATTCTGTTGTCACTTCTATGGTCGAGTGGCGACTGGTTTAAGGTCTTCGGTCGTGTAAGCCCGCAAGATGCGTTGTTGTTTGTGTCTTATTGTGGCTGTGGGTTCTTTGGTTAGTGACGTTTATGTTGTGTTTTGTGGTGGTGTAGACCCCGACAAAATCATGCGGAGTCTCCAGCAGTGCTGGGTATGCAATGTTCAACGAATCAGTGAATCGGGGGTCACAACGCAGATGAAATTTCGTACCTTGTCGAAGTTGATGGGTTGAGTGTGAACCGCAATGGCCGCGGGGTTGAGGATATGGTGCAGATTGGAACCAGCCGGCTTAGGGTTGGCAGAAAATTGCTAAGGACTATTCGTTAGGTATAAGGGGTTGTCCGGTGGCAAAAAAACGTTTGGGGGAGGTATCAACTTCGGGCGTCACTGGACTAAACAGTGTAAGTGGAATAAGAAAAAACGAGACTACTGGTTTACTGCTAGGGTCCCGATGGTCATACCACCGGCACAACTGGAAAAACGGCGTCGGAAGTGGGGGGGGGATAAATGGCGATTTTAAGTTGGGAAAGTTCCGATCGTTGGCATGGGGATGTAATTGAAGATCCTTGGAGGCGGAGGGGGGTTGAAGTGGGGAAGGGCAAAGGAAAGAGTAGTCATTGAAGACTGGAGAAAAAAGGGGAGAAAAAGGGAGAAAGAGGGAGAAGAGAACAACAGAAAGGCAGCACGGGGAAAGCGCGGGGAGAGGACACAGTCCAGAGGGAGGAGAAACGGAGGGAAGGCAAGGGGGGGCTAGTGCGAGTAGTAGATCGCTTATGCGCATGGACGACATTTTGGGTGGGTTGCGCCGCGGCCTCCACTCTAGAGGAAGGGCTGTGGATCTCAGACAAGGAGGGTGTAGGTTGCTGAGTGGTGGGTGCGGGACCGCGGGGCGGGCAGGACGGCAGAGTGGGGCGCGAAGACGCGGCAGGGACGCACCAGAAAGCCGAAAACACAGGAAGAAGAACATACGGACGGACCGAAGGGAGGCGAGCCACGGGGGAAAGGACAGGCGGGCGGAACGCCGGGGGCCGACGCCAAGAAACAGGATTGGGCCTAGTAGAAGAAGAGCAGGCCGTAACCAAAAAGTAAGAATGGGTTGAAAATCATAAAGGTTAAGGTCCCATGCCTAGCAAGAAGGGTGGGGAACAACCAGACGCACGCGCTCCTATGAAGGGCAGCGGTGTCGGGTTGCTTGGGGAGTAAGTGGCAGACGCGATAAGGAATCCATAACCAAGCCGTTGTGGTTGGTGTCCGCGCGACAGTCAGACTAAAAAAACACTGATGAAGGACTGGATTTGCTGATAAAGGAACAGGAGGAGAGGGTGGCCTCTCTGTGGGCACAAGGGATATGTGCGGGCAATGAGGTAGGACAACTGTTCTGTATACAAAAAGCAAATGCTTATGATAACGGAGTGGCCACGGCGCAAACCCGTTCCGAGCTCGTCACGCGCGTCAGGGCGAGGGGTCCTCCAAAACCTGCTCAGAGTATGCGCGAGAGATACGCCGAGGGGCACTGCGGTGTCAGTTGGTAAGGCAGTCGCGCAGAGAAATGTGTTGGTTGCGGATTGTGGTGGTCGGCTTACTCTCATGAAGATCCCCGCACAGTGGTCCTATGTGCTCGGCGCGCGATGATCTGCTGGCAACGCCAAGCTCTCGCTTCTCCTCAAGATGAGCGCGGTCAAGACCTAAGCGGTTCGGAAATCGAAACGATAAAAACCCTAAAACACCGCAAATCAACCTAAAAACAAAAACGGGGTTTAAGGGGAAGTCTCTGGGAGGGTGGGCATGCGTCCTAAGGGTCAGACCGGAATCTTGTGGTCAGCCGCATGCGCCCGGGGCAGCACCACGCATCGGAGAGTTAAGCCTGCAGGATCGAGACTGCGCACTTAATTGGGGCAAATGAGAACAGAATGCAGACAAAGGAAGGCAAGACAATGTACAGAAAAGAGGCTAGAGTCAAAGGAGTCAAATAATAAGCTAAACGTAAAGGCAACCGCGAGTCTACAATCAAATTTACCCTGTGCTGTGCTGAAAATCTTGTAGCTAATTTGGGGATCTCCAATCTCAAAATGACCGGATCTTGGAGCAACCAGGTTGTTTTGCCCAGGAGCACAGGTTTTGTATTTCATTTTGGAACTGATTGATGGTAAGCCTCACTGATCTGAGCTTATGCATCTCGGTTTTTGAGTGAAGAAAAGCATTATTCGTGGAGAATGTTGGCAATATTCACTGAAGAATTGGACCAAATTACCCCAGCACCCCAAAACTCATCCCAAAAGAGTACAATAATTCCCCCCAAATAATTAGGAAGTTATTATACCCTCTGTGATCAAAGTCAGCATCAGTGCTGGAGTAGGTCAAAATTATGGTGTATTGAAATGGAACATCAATAAAGTTATTTACCATTGTCTTGTCCAAGAATCAGAGAATACATGCTCCTGAGACCAAAGACATTCAGGAAATACCAAGATGCTGAACTCACCCTGTGGATGTATACAGCACGAGACTGTTTAAAGACACAGCTTTGAATGAAATAAGAACAACACTCAAGGGTTTGAGAGCACTAACCAGGAGGCATCTAGAGAGAGCAACTCAATTCCCTGCTGCAGCATCGGCTTGAAGCGGAGTGTGAGGGGAAACGGTACCTTTGCTTGAGAGAACAGATTTATAAATGCGTTAAGACGAGCTCTGTGAGAATAGACTACAGAAAGCCATACTCTCATATTTGATTGTGAAAACTGTATCTCTTACTTGTGACAAACCCAGAGAAGGTCCAGTTGATCCAACCACCAATAAGGATCATAGGCAAGACGTTTGTCACATTGCCTTTCATCATGTCCGTCAACATGCTGGGATCTAATTGAGCAAATTACATCATGGCATTAACCTTTTCACTCAATCCTGATTGCCCTTTTATGACATATGCATAAAAGTATTTCCACCAATACTCACCAGTCATTGGAGATGGCGGGACCACTTTTCTTTTAGTCTTCTTGAAAAAGCCATCTTCTTGATTATTAAAGTAGAATTTTCTCATCAAGAAAGACTTTTAGCAAGAGATAACATTTCAGTACTCCAGTAAAGTCTCAAGCAAAAGACACAAAAAAAGATAAGAGGGGCTCACTTGTTTGGGGATGTATTTTCCATTTTCCCGTAAAACTCTGCTCCTGATAAGAACCTGGCTGTGTAGAGAACATGATCTTTAGTGTTTTGTAACATTTTGTGAGCTGCAAAACACATGTGGATGGATAATGAAACAGTCCAATGAAAGTTACCTGTCTGAAACTTGCTCTAACGTGAGCTTCTTGTCACTTTGTAACAGAATTGAAACATAATGGCGGATCACTCCAACCAGAAAAGTAATAAACACGATAGGCAGCACAACCCAAAGACGAATATTGGAGTCCAGGAGGAGCTCAGGCTCAGCCATGCTTTAGTGAAGGGATGTTGATGGGATATGCCAACCCTGAAACAGACAAACTATGAGATCTAGTAATCTCTTGGACTTCATTTAACCGAATGCCCAAAGTTATATTTAAAATAACAAGCTGATCACCGTGAACCATTGTGGATTAATGATTAGTACATGTATATAAAAAGACAGCACTCATATTTTCGTAATAAGCTAGTACTCGATTCCCTTAATTAAGTCTGCTCGGACCTTCATAAGACTGCCAAACGTTACATTTAGAGATTTCCGATTTATTTGTTCATATTCAAGTCAAACTCATACATGTGTATGTCGTCTCTATCGGTTACAGAACACAGAAAAAGAAAATCAGGTGCTTCAGATTTCAGTGTAAATCCTCCCACTATAACGTCGCATCAGGGTTAGCTTGTTGCTAACAACCTTCTTTCATGGTGAGGCGTCTTTTTTAGCATATACACACCGACACCGGGCATGTGCTAAATTTTCGACGCTACATGTTGCGACAACTGAGACTTTATCATAATGCAGTTATTGTACCTACTCTCGTATTCAAATTGTGGTTTATCTTTTCGAAGCCCGATAACGACTCAAACCAGGAATCGCCAGCATCGAGCCGCTGCTGTTAAGATGTGAACGCACTACTAAGCAGCCGCAGCGAAGTTTTTCAAAATAAAGG
The DNA here is from genome assembly GCA_018155175.1 of Sinocyclocheilus anophthalmus. Classification (NCBI taxonomy): domain Eukaryota; kingdom Metazoa; phylum Chordata; class Actinopteri; order Cypriniformes; family Cyprinidae; genus Sinocyclocheilus; species Sinocyclocheilus anophthalmus. The sequence goes on from JADLZN010005434.1 coordinate 164,454, forward strand.
TTATTTCTGTAACATTTTCATAATTAAAGTTCGAATATCAAATTGACTAAATCAAAGTGTCAGTAAAATCTAATTATAATTAGAAACTAATGTATATATTTATTTAATTCTGTCTGTTATATCACTTCACTGTCGGCCGGTGTTGTGGGGTTATGCTTTGCGTTCATTCGACTGGAAACACCAGAAACCGGGAATGTAAAGCATTCCGTTATGAGACGGACGAAACTTCCGCGTTCGGAAAAAAAGGTGGATAGGATCGATCATGGGATCGATAAAAAAAAGTGTCAATAAAAAAAAATCATAAGACACACAATTTAGTTAATTCTTACACTTTAGTGTATTTTTAAATGCTACAAAACTTCATTTAAATACATACATATATTTTTATTTTATACATTAAATTAAGCATCCTGAGTGGTTTTTTGACACTTCATCTGAAGATAGTATAAGGCAGGGATTCTCAAATCTGGCCCACGAGATCCACTTTCCTGCATAGTTTAGCTCTAACCCTAATCAGACACACCTGAGCCTACTAATCAATGTCTTCATGATCATTAGAAAAGCACAGGTAGCTGAGTTTGATCAGGGTTATAGCTAAACTCTGCAGCGCATTGGACCCCCAGGACAAGATTTGAGAAACCTTGTATAGTGTGTCCTGAGCCCCAAATACAGCTCAGACATGAGTCTCAATGTGAATTTAGGAACATAGTACATACATGTTTTTTACCAGGATGTGCCATGCAAGAACACACCTTGAAGCACATGACATTAACTCAGAAAAAGTGGCAAATTCACTTTTTTTTTTTAAATGAATGAATGTTGTAGCCGTGGGTTCTGCACAGAATGGTTCACTCTGAAGACTACAGTTGAACCGTTTGTTTGTCTTCAATTAACATCATTAGGAAAAAAAACTCGGCTCAAAATGGACAAAGAACAAAACTCCATAAGTATTCGCAACACATTTTAATACTGTGGCCTGTATAAGAAAAACATATGAAACATTCTTCTTTTACAAACCACATCCTCTCATATCAACACTGGCATGTTCATTAACAGGCAGTTTCTGCAGCATTTGCTCCACTAAAAGAAACCACAGCTAATTCGATCTAAAAGGATCAATAATAGAAATATTTTTAAGTAGTGTGACTGAAATACACAGAACTATTTAATAACAGCTTGTAAATACAGGAAGAAAACAACAAACATAAATAGAATAAAAAAAATAAAATTTCAAAAAAATTTCAAACAAAAAAATCGCATGATAAACTTGGGCAAATGTAACACACCAATCCCCAGACTATCACACAGCCACAAATGTGCAACAGGCAAATGTGCACACACCCACACATACACTAAAATCAACCATTGCCATGACAGAACATTGTGCTTACCTCATCACACACATACTGAGACACGTTTAGTCCAGGGCGTATCACAGGCTGATCAAGTTTGGACATGTTTGTTCTATTATGCATTACTGAATGGAATTACATGGAATCAGAAACACCCACATTTGCATGTTCCTGGCTTGGGAGATTTAAATATATATATATTTTCCCCAAGAGAATGGAATACAATTTACTCTGCAACTCTGATGCGAAGCGAGCTACTACAGGTCAGGATCAGATGCACAGTGGGAGCACATCCTTGATGTAGAACATAGAATTTGTGCATAAAAAAAATCATATAAAAGAACTTAACCTCATTAATTCAGTCAGTCTGATGTGGTCACAGAGGGCTGTACTAAAAGAGAAGAGCACCCATACTGCCCACTTCACTCTGTTCTTTCACAAAGATCTCAAAGTACTGGTAGATGATGGTGACGGCCAACAAGATTCCAGTTCCTGAGCCGATGGCTCCCAGGAAGTCGGCCATGACTGAGAGGCCACCTATACACAGGCCTCCGAAAGCTGCTGCTGTGGGGATGTATCTAATTGAGGATTTAAAGAAAGTTTTAGTTATTCCATGTTTGATTAATTGAGTCTAATTAAGTTTGAGTGCTCTGTATGTTTTACCTGTTGAGTTCATGGACCATAGAAGTTTCTCTGTGTCCCCTCATAACCATCTGCTGTTCTTTCAGCTGTTTGGCGACCTAAGTAATGCAAAGTGTACACATGAAGCCTGCATAGGTCAACTGTACAATGCAGCTCAGTGGACTCAATAAGCATGAACAGTATAAAGCTTCTTACATCTTTGGCAGAGGATCCAGACACCTCAATCCAGGTCTTAGAGAAGAAGGCACAGGATCCCAGCATGAAGATGATGTAAATGATGGCATGGACTGGATCCTCCAGAACTGTGCTGAAGGACTCTGGGGGAGAGAGGTAGTAACACAGACCACCTACTGGATAAGCACGAGCTGGCCCTCCACTTGAAGAATCCTGTTAACCGAAAAA
>JADLZN010005435.1:0-21230 GCA_018155175.1 Sinocyclocheilus anophthalmus
TCCGACAATATTGTGACTTTTTTCATTTAAATCTAGATTTATTCGCATTGGCTCATGGAAACCTCTATGAACACACTTGACTTGACTAAAAAAGCGCGGGGGACAAATTTACATTTTATTAAAATGTGTTTAAGTATTCTACACTCATGGCGCGCACACACATTAGTATAAGCTAGATGTCTGCCTCCGTTGCGAGTCCCATCAAGCACTTTACAGATTCAACTACTCTCACTCCTCCTCCTGCCTGGCTCTTTGGTCAGCATCACTCACCGCAGAGCAAGCCTGATCTTGATAAATCTCCTGTGAAAACGTAGGAAAAGCCGACGAGGAAGAAGTTGGAGTAAAGCGATCTTTATATAGGCGGAGCAAAATAATTTATCGGAGTATGATCCGTTATAAGCGCACCTTGTTATTAGTTGATGGTTTTACGCTGTCTATACAGAGATGCACTCCAATGGGGCCACTGGACTGCTTGCTCGCTAGTCCGGCTGGCCTGTGTGAATGGTCTTTTGGGTGCATTCAAATAAAAAAAAAACATTTTGTTAATGCGCGGCCACCGGGAATATGCCTGTTATGCCCGATTACCAATCCAGCCCTGCATGGGGGTCTGATAGGGCTTGAATCTGTAAGAAAAGCTCAGAAAATTCTAGAGGTCAAAAGAATCACAACATGTCCTCTTATTACACTTACAATGTGATTTGAGATTTGTGATTTGTGTTGTATTAACTCTCTGTTGCCATTGGCACAGGGCACTATAAGATTGAAATACTCGCTGATCTATGTAGAAAATGTCCATGCAGTCAGGCACATGTCGAGAGCTATGTGTGTAACTGGCATGCTAATATTTCAAGCTCTTACCACAATCCTTTGACCTGGTTTGAAATAAGTCCTAGTGTGAGAGGTTGCATTTGTTCTCTGTGGTCCTAAGATGGAGTGAGGCGTCAGGGGCCCTGAGGCGGGGGAGGCAGGGGGTGGGGGACAGGATGTGGATGGGATTTGTGGGGTGTGTAAGATGGTTTTACTCACAGTCAAAGAGAGATTCATTTGTTTCACAAGAACACACAAATCTCACTCTGTCCCCATTTTAATTTCTGAATCATAGTGAATCTCATGAACCCTGTCAAAAGCAGCACATCCAGGTTATTTTTTACCCCAAAACCAAAATAATTAAATAAGAAATTACGTTTTGCTAAAGGAAAATTATGCCAATTTTAAGTTAAAAATGGTGACTATGTGTGGTTTACATTACATAGATTTCAGTTCGGTTTTTATTTGATCCAGTACCCGGAACTCTCATTGCACATTCCACATACAAAGACTGTGAGCAAGGAAATTCTTCTCCGAAAAACAAAAAAACAAAAGAGCTCTTTCTTCTGCCCTCTGAGAGACCAGCAATAACTAATGACAGAAGTGAGGAAACACAGCTGAAACTACAAACAACAGACAAAGAGAGATGGAGAATGCAGAGTGCTCCAACTGTGAGACCCTGCATAAATGATAATGAACTCATAAAGCTAATCTGTGCTGGATAAGGAGATAAAGTGTTGTAATCTCACTCTAGCTAAATACCAGAGCAGAATTCAAACTGCCACTTTAATACCTGCATGTGTCTATGAGTGGGAGAAAAGCAATTGAAAGAGCAGATAAATTGATTGAAAAAAAATTAGGCTAAATCCTCATCTCATATTAGAAGTAGCTCTTTGGCCAAGAATTCAAATAATGCATCTCATAATCTTGTACTGCAGTTATATCTGATCAAATGCATATTATTATTCCTTAGCTTCGGTTGAACAAATGATTTTTGCTTGGCTGGAACAGCAGCTACGCTAATCATGTCTCTATTTGTTTCTCTGTTGGCTTTCTTCTGGCAACAGAGGGAATTTCACGTCTAGTTTGATTAGCATCATCATTAACTGAATTTTACCATACTTTTCTGCCATATGTACATCAATTTGACATAGACACCACTGACAAGCTACTACTAAATGATGTAGAAACTTTAATTTTCTGTGAAACTGCTTTGCAACAATTTGTATCGTGAAAGCGCTATACAAATAAACTTGAATTGAATTGAATATAACCCAAACACACATGCTTGGATGAGAACATATGCAGTACAAACACACACATGGCCTTTTATTCACAGGTTAGTGATTAAATATTGAGAATATATTTTAGATTCTGTGATGATGGGTTTGTCAGTGTTATGATAGCACACTAATATTAGCCTGACGCAATCAGAAAACTCAATATAACCACCCAGCCATCTGACAGCCATTATACCCTCCATTACAAAACATTACAGCTTAATAATACATCTGCCCCTTACTGGAGCCTGTGTGTGAGAGAGATGAGAGATAGGTAGAGAGTGAATATATAGAGTTATGAGCATTTGTGTGTGAGTGAATCAGTGAGTGTATGCCTGTGTGTGTGTGTGTGAATGTTAAATGTGTATTGATCAGTGTTTATAATTGCAGCAGCAATATTTATGCTTTAAATAGAATAATCCATTATCTCATAACAACAAGCAACATTATTATAGTGTATAAATAAAACTACATAGTGTATTAATAAATCTATAGACCTCAATGGAGAGTCACACTCATATGCCATCCTGTTCATTAATTCCTTGTGGTGTTCCTCAAGGCTCTGTGCTGGGACCAGTAGTTTTCCTGATTTCTTGGTAATCAGAGCTACTGACTCTGCTGAGTTTATGACATTAAGGCCCAATCCCAATTCTACACCTTAGCCCTTCCCTTTCACGTTTCCCCCCCGTGTTCGGCATTCTTCCATTTTCTCGCGGTTCATGTGAAGGGTAGTGGGGGTGTCTGCGTATTCTCTTTAAGGGTGGCGTTTAGGGGGTAAAGGGGAAGGCCATATAGGCCCTTGGCAAAAAATGATTTTTGTCTGGAACCCAACACTTCAAACGAAGAGGTTGAATTATCTCAGCGTAAACGGGTTTCAAGGCGGCTAACATGGCTGCCCGAGCGAACAAAAAGACACATAAATATAAGCATTTTTGGCATTAATAAAGATTTGAACGAAAAGTAATCATTTAGTTTATGTTACATTCAATCGTGATATAATATATAATATTTTCATCCCTAAAAGTCGTCTCTTGACACCGTTCCAGGAACAAGTGGAATGTTACCAAAGGGGAAGGGAAGAGGGAAGGGGAAGGGTATGTAAATAGAATTAAAACAAAAGGGATTGGGCCCAAGTCTCATTTCAAATATATATTTGTACTACTTGACTTGCCAGTATTTTTTCAGTTGTTAAATTATACTTTAGTAATATCTTGATTCATGTTTTACTGTTGATTTTGTTTTACTATTTTTTTTTAACTTACTGATATTTTCTTTCTTTTCTTTCTTTCTTTCTCCGATTCTTTCTTATCGTGAGTCTTTTCTTTTCCTATGTTTCTTTCATTATCTTTCCTTTTATTTCATACTTATTTTCTTGTTCGTGTCTTCTTTAAATTTTCTTTCCTTATTATCGTTCTTTCAATTTCTTGTAACACTTTAGAATAGTGGAACACTTATTCGACTATTGACTATGACTTTTCCCTCAATAAATTCATAATTTGCTGCATATTAATAGTTAGTAAAGTAGTTGTTAAGTTTATGTATTTGGTCGGATTTAGGGATCTAAAATATGGTCATGTAGAATAATGCATTAATATGTGCTTAATTAGTACTAATTAATGGCTAATATTCTAGTAATATGCTGTCTAATTAAGCAACTAGTTAAGCGAGGCCAAAAATAAAGTGTATACCAAATCCGCGCAGTTGTTCTCACTTATTACGATTTTTGATGAAAAGTGGGCTTACATTTAGACTGAGGCAGCAATTTCGCTAAGCAACTGCAGACCATACGCAGCAATATACTACTGGCAAACATGCACTCTTAGTGTTGTGGAGGTATCAGTGTGGCTTGTCAGTTCAAAGAATTCCAAGGCTTAGTAGTTAACATAAACAACCCAAATTACCAATAATTCCAAGTCATAAATTATAGTACGCAATAGTATATAGGCAAGTCTTCAAAACTATGAGCACGCTATAAATGCCAACACGTAAGAATGATGTCTGTCTCGCTGTTTGCCATTCTACAAAGATTTGTCCTTTTTATGTGTCCTTTCAAAAGAGCTGAGTGGGACGTCTGTGTAAGATCTCACCAGGTTGTTATCTCTCTGCTACGGTTTTCATGCACGACCATTCCAGCAACATCTAGCAGAGTACAAAAGCACTTTCTCTTTAATTCCTAAAAAACTAGTCTTCTTTGATGCCTCCCCTCTTATATATCGTGTCGATTTATTTATATCACTTGTGTAATCAACTTGTTATGTTGATAATCACTGTAGAAAGAGCAACATTAAAATAAGAATCAACATGGGAATTGTTTATTGAAATAGTCACCTGCAGGTTTCTTGGTGGAGAATTATAATTAAGGCACCTGTGTTTTTCATTCAGTTAGGAGGGATGACATTGTTATTTCTTCTGTGTGTCTCTGGGTTAATGGGGTGGGGGTTAAAAAACAAAGTAGAACACTCCAGAAACACATATAGGGCTACCCATGTGCCTTCTTGTTTTGGTTGTTCACGGATGGAACTCTTATATGTGGTTTTGGAAATTAAAGAGTGCATATAGACTTTCCCTGCAGAATAATTAAGCTAAAGAGAAATTATCAGGCTACTGGAAAAAAAAACCTTCAAAGTAAAACATGAGATAAATAATTGTAATGGCTTCATGGTGTTGTTTTGTATTTAGGAAAATTAACAATGTGACGATCTATCTGCATGTGTGTAGCTCTGTTTGTGAGACCCTCAGATCACTTTGTGGAAGGTTTCTGTTCTCTCTCACGTCTTTTCTCAAATTAAATAATCATAGTTTGCATAAGATCATATAAGACAACAATGACTGTTTAAAACACATGAATGCTTCTGCATGATGCAAATTTATATTACTATTATTGCATTTAGTGCCTGTAATACTCTACATCCCAGATCAATGAACTTGCATTTAAAATTGAACAAGGATGTATGAGTCCAATATGTTTATTGCAATGTAATAGATGATTATAGCATATCTATTAGGATGTTACAACAAACATTAGTTCTTCTATAACCATTATTGACTACTTTCTTCCAAATTCTTATTGTTATTGTTATTCTTATTCTTATTATTTTCCCAGTATTTTTCACCAGTCCGGTAAATTCATCTGAGATTGAATCTGTTGATTGTGATTATCAGAGGAGATTATCTTGGTTGAAACATGTAATCTCTCCTCTTTCTTCAGAAAGTCCTTATCACAATGTTCCCCAATGTCTCAACTTTGACCCAATTTGCAGCTGACCTTTTGAAGCACAGCCAATACCAGACAATTTGCATGACATATCATTATGTAGTCTGTGCTGGGGTGAAAATCCAATCAAGATGGACAATATATCGGCTTGTATGACAAACATCAAAGGCATATCATGACATACAGAGAAAAAAAAATCTAGAAGAAAGCTTTAATTTTTCACAGTTTGCTTTCGTTTTTTTTTACTGTTTACTGTGTATGTTTTTTTCTTACTTCTGTGACACTAGTCCTTTCCGTGATGCTGTCTGGAACGCGTTCAAGATTCACTGTGTAATCAAGCAGATTTGCAACATTAAAGGAATAGTTAAGCCAAAAAGGAAAATCCTTCTATCATTTGGTCACCCATATGCTGTTCCAAAATACACTGAAATGTTTCTCAACATATCATAATTTCATCGGATCATCAAAATATCATTTTATGTTCCACAGAAGAAAGTCACAGTGTTTTGGTAATGACATGAGGATGAGTAAATGATGACATGTGACATTTTTATGTGCACTAACCCTTTAATTACCATTTTCCAAACAGGTTTCCAGAACACATTTATTAAGCAAACAGATTTTCACGCCCAAGGCCGTCCTTAGCTGTCGCGGGACCCAGTGCGAGGTAGTGAGTGGTGCCCCCCTCGGTCCGTTCGCAATCACATCTCGAGGGAAGGTGTGTGTGTGTGAGAGGCGGGGGGGTTGGTTGGTTACTGGGGTCCCCCTCAGGGCCCCCTCAAGCTTGGGGCCCGGTGCGCCCACACCAGATGCATCCCCCCTAAGGATGGCCCTGGTCCCGCACAACAAGTATGCTCCCTACCTCGCACCGGGCCCCATGTCAGCCAAGGACGGCCCTGGCCGGGTCAATCTGTTTGTCTAATAAATGTGTTCTGCAAACCTGTTTGAAAAAGGTAATTAAAGGGATAGGGATAGCCCTGGTCCTGCCAAACAAATATAGAATTGATTGAGCCAACACCAGAAGAGCCGTAGTGTTTACTCTACATGCATAGCTTACTTGTAATTGTCTCTACATAATAAGATAGAATACGAGAACATATTTTAACAGTAAAAATTACACACATCACCTTGAAGTCTTGGAGTGATGTTTAAAATCTGGAGAGAGAGAAGCATGTGATTTGACCATGGGTGTTCTTGACCCAGCTGTCAGTCAAATCGCTTCCAGACAGAGGAGCTCTTCCTGGGCACAGAGGGGCCACTGGCATCTGCAGCTGGTGTTTTCGGTGTCGTGAGCACTGCTGCGCTCCCCCCCAGTCCCTCAAGTGCATTCCTCATGGTCTCTCTTGTTTTTAGTGCGTAGTGATTTCCATTTCTCAGTACTCCTCTGTCAGAGTGAATCACTACTGCCCACGTTAAGCCGCAAAACATGCCGCTAATTACACACTGCAAACAGGAATAAGCTGCGTTGTCAGAATCTGAGGCTGTTTAAATTTTAGACAGCTTCACCATCTGTGGAGCATTCCAAAAATGTTTACTGGGGAATTAAATCATTTAACTGTGGGGCTTTGAACATGTTCTTTAGTATCTTTTTTGGAGAAAATACGAGCAGAACCTACAAAAAGTCTGAACTGAAACCCTGTCAGCAACGTAATCACACTTTGCAGATGCTTTTATCCAAAGCAGCTTCAAGGTATGTATTTTATCACTTTTTCTTGAACCCATGGCCTTCTTGTTGTTAGCTCCATGCTTTAATGCTTTTATCGGGAGGGAGACCAAATTCACATTTAATGTTTTTGACAATACAAGGCCTTTTTTTAAACTTTTTTTTTTCATCAAATGATGATTTCTAATCGCCATTTCTCTCATTTCTGTCAATGGACAAGTTTTTATCAGTCTGACCAACACAATCTCATAACAATTCTTAACTATTTTACGTTTAACAAATTGGTGGCCAATTTGTATGAATTTGTATAATCTCATTCCTACGAACTTTTCGTACAATCTGCTTACGCCCATTTCATGGTTAGGTTTAGGGTTGGGCTTAGGGGTGGATATTAATGTTTTTTTATGTTTTATTATTTTTTTTATGAAATCTGTACCTCATAAAATATCTGTTTTATCTGTGTTCCTCTTCCTGTCTGTGTGCCCAGGGGTGATACAAGCAGTCATTTCCTCTATGCTTCAGTGTTAAATCTAAATGTCATAATAACTGTGCCATGTGCTGCTATCTCTCTGTCATGGGCTGGTCACGCACACTGGTGGACTGTCAGAATATTCTCCTGATAGATCAGCGCTGAGACCGTGATCGCGTGACATGGAGGTTCAGTTGGAGCAGGTCACCTTAGCGACAGGTAATGAAAGGACTTACGCTTGAGTTTGCCTGTTTATCTGTCACACAGATACAAACTAAAGCACAACAGATAGCACAATAATTGATAAAATAAATCTGATGATGATAATTTAGTAATTCAGAGTATTTATTTGTTTCTTAAACAATAATGAGCTGACCATTTAAATGGCTAAAACATATTTATACTGTTACTACTAAAATATGTTTATCATTATAATAATCTAGATTCAAAGGGCTGAAGTTTCAAACTGCTTAAATTTTGTAAAAAAAAAAAAAAAAAAAAAAAAAAAATTTTTCAATTAAAATTATGAACTTTAAAAATGGCACTTCATGACAAAACATTTCACTGCCATAGGTTTTGCATGACATTTCCCTCTCTTTCCCTTTAATGAGATACTATGTCTAGATCAAATAAAAAAAAATTAAAAAAAAAAAAATTCGCCATGGCATATGCACTCTTTAATTAAACTTTTATTGATTTCAAATTACACTAGCTAACACACAATAGCACACATATTTCCAATTATATGTTAATAGGCTGTATTATGGCAGCAGTCAAAGACACTGTCCCACAATGACCAATAAAATGATTATTACTGATGAAACCTGCAGATGATAACAATGATGAATCTGCAGCATAGTACTCTTTTGGGAGAAGCTGGATAAGCAAACATGACCTGAAAAGTCACATCTACTTTCTTTGGGTGTTGTCTTTGTCCTTAACTGAAAATCTCTCTTCCAGGTTTTCTCTTTTTTTCATAAACCCAGTTTCCCAATCAAACTCAAAGTGTTATAGGAATAAAGGTAAATGGAGGTGTTGCTTTAATTAGGTAAAATAGGTTTGAGATAAATGCACGGTTATTTGTCTTGGGCTGGAGCAGTGGTCGATATCTCAGGCCGTTAATTAGACCTGCTCTGGGGCTGGCATAGATAGCAGAAAACAGCATTTCCACAAATAGGTGCAATTCGCTGGGCTTTAAACGATTTTAGGTCTGTTTAGTTGCCTTACTTTGTTCTACCAAAGTCTGAGCTCTGAACACCAGCTTTCAGAGAAATTAATATTATATAACAGATAAAATATCCTCAGCGCCACGTAATCGTTTAGAAGTGTTGTCACATGTGTAGGACTGTAATTTAACAGGTCAGCAAGTGACCTGGTGCCTCATTTATGATGGTGTTACCAGGAAACACCCAGCCAAATCACCATCTAATGTTAGCTTATGTGCAGAGGTTAACAGGGGCTGTTGAGCCCAGGATTATACAGGACTCAAGCCCAGACCTTTAAATCAGGGAAGGTTTTGATTCAATTTTGGAATATGATTGTTATGGAAGTGGCTTGACACAACAGGTTAGTTATATACAAGTGTTTATTTTGGTCACAGTGAGTACTGGTGTGGAGTCCGGAGGATGTGAGGGTGAGGGAAAGGTCCGTGAGGGAGTGCAGAGGATATGGAGAGTGGAGTAATCCAAATCTTTTGCTTGAGTGAGGCTGGAAGGTATCCAGGGGAAGCACACACCCCAGCGATCCAGGAACTAGGGGATACAGGAGACACTTGGAGACGAGGAAACACTAGGAGGAACACAGGAGGCAAGTAATGCAGGCCGTATTCAAGTGTAATTCAGTAGGGCACAGTCTGAGTGAGCAATCCTCTACGTGTTAAACGAGGACCGGGGACAGGAGGGTGTTCTAGTAAGTGAATGTGCTTTTATGGTCGTCTGGTAATGCGGTGCTTGATTGTGATGACAGTGAGCGGGTGCGTAGAACTCAGGGTGATAGGGATCGTTGTGATTGGTGTGGATGGCGGGAGCCTGTCGCTATCTGTTCAGTACCCGATCCGCCTCCCTCCTCGGTCACGGCGCCGCTGCCTGAGGCCGAAAAACCCTGACTCGTGGTGGGTGCTACCTCTGTTCCCCGAGTGCTGGGCTGGTCCGTTATGGTGCCGCATGGAACTCTGACATTAAGGGCGGGATCCAGTACATCGATCCTTAGGTACCCATGAGCGTGTCCTTGGGGTCCGTACGCTTCCCAGGTCCAAGAGGTATCCTAGGGCTGAACCACCACGTGCGCCGTACTGCGGTGGCAATGAAGTTCTTCTTGCACCTTGTAGACTCGAGTCCTTCCATCCAGGATGTCGAATGGAAGAGGGGGGTTCCTACCGTCTGGCCAGGGCTCTGTGGGAGAAAACACATGGTCTGCGTAGGTTCGGCGTAGTGACACGTGGAACTTGGGATGATTCGTGTAATTGTGAGGGGTGTTCTGGAGTGTAATAAATTGACCGGTTTTCCATTGGCTCCAGATGTGAAAGGGCCAACAATCTGGTAGCTGAGCTTTTACAGGCAGGCGCAGTCTGATGTCCCGAGTCGACAGCCATGCCTTCTGCCCTGGTTCATAGGTAGGTGTTCCAGCTCTTCGGAGGTCCGCTGTCGTCTTCTGCCTGCACACTGCCCGTTGGAGATGGTGATGAGCATCGTCCCAGACCCTCTCGCTTTCCCGAAAACAGTAGTCCACCGCCGGAACATCAGAAGGCCCCCCCGGACCAGGGGAACAGTGGAGGCTGGAAACCGAGCACGCACTGGAAGGGAGTGAGACCAGCAGAAGGCTGTCGCAGGGAATTCTGGGCATACTCGGGCTCCCATCCTCATTAATCTGGTTCGCTCCAGGAATCCTTGGTGGCGCAGCAGGTAAGGTTCGTAGAATCGCCTTCACCGCTCCTGAATCTTCCTCTCCGTGCTCGACCATAAGTCGATTGGGGATGGGAGCTCCGGGACAGAGGTCATTACGGTCGACAGCCTAGGTCAGGTTGAAGCAGGCATTCCATACTTTGGAGTATAAATGGGTCCTCACCAGGTCGGAGACATGAATGTCTTCAGTACGTCCTCTTAGTATCAGAAGACGTGATTGAAATAGCAGCTCAGGCAGTTTTCTAAAAGGAGGCCGTGGGGAGCCCTGAGGGGCAAAAGGCTGACATTGGCTTACGAAATGCGTATCAACAATCATCCAGGATGCATTTTGTACCCCCCCTTGTCTAGAGTGGGGGTAGATCCCGTGACAAAGTCTATACTCTCTAGGGTGACCAGGGCGATTCGGCACTGAAGGGGAAGGAGTTTGCCAAGTGTAAATGGTCTGTGCGTGCTTTTGACATGGTCCAATCCGGACATCCTTGACGAACCTTCACGTGCCCGCTTTCCATATTGGTGCCACCAGAAGGGATCCTCTGTAGCAGCGATAGGGTGTTGTTGGCCCCTGGAATGGCCAGTGGTGCTCTGGGGATGAGTGAGGCAGAGTGAATGAGTGGGGGGGTGCGCTGTGTTCCGTGGTACGTAGTGATCATCACTGGAGGACAGCCCGGCGATTGTTATGAGGGCTGTGTTGGTAGGCCACTTGAGGAGTGGAGAGGGGATTCTGGATTCTATAGTACTTACGATTATTTTAGGTGGGAGTGGGTGATACTTTCCTGGTTCTTCATTCGGGGACTTCTATTGTGACCGTGTGTGACACGTGACAAGGGCGTCTGCCTATGTACTTTTCTTCTGGAGCCGGAGCTGTATAGTAATGGTACAATTAAAGCCTCGTAAGAATATGGCCCTCGGGCCTGCGTGGGATTTAAACTACAAAGTTTAGCTTCACGAATATACTGGAGGTTTTTATGGTCGGTCAGTATGGTGAATGGATGGGCTGCCCCCTCCAGCCATGCCTCCACTCTTCTAGAGCTAGCTTGATGGCAAGGAGTTCTCTGTTGCTGATGTCATAATTAATTTCCGCCGGGCTGAGCCTCCTCGAGAAGAAGGCACATGGGTGGAGTCTAGCTGGGTTCCCCTGCTGCTGGGACAGCACTCCCCCCACTCCTGTAGTGGAGGCGTCGACCTCCACGACGAATGGGAGGTCAGGATCTGGATGCACTAGGAGTGGGGCACTAGTGAAGGCTCTCTTGAGAGAGGAGAAGGCTTCTTAGGCTGCGGGAGTCCAGGACAGAGACTTGGGATTCCCTCGGAGTAAGTTGGTGAAGGGGCTGGTGATCCTGCTGTAGCCAAGAATGAAGCGACGGTATAAAATTGGCAAATCCCAGGAATCGTTGTAGCTCTTTAATCCGTGGGGGTTCTGGCCAGGAGGTTACAGCTTGCCACCATTCCCTCTGCGATGTCTCATGGTGATTGTCAGAATGGCATACCCACACAGGAATGTACTGTGGTTGGTTGGAGGTGCACTTTTCAGGTCCAGTTGAGAAATATGTGGTGCTGCTCGAATCAGGCGTTGGATTAAGCGTGCTCCCGGGCAACATTTCTGACGAGTGTTCGGACCAAAGGGGGGCCGTGGTCTCACGGGAGTAGATGAGGAGGCCATTCGATGTATACAACCGCAGGGCCGATGTAGCAACTCCCCAGAAGGGGAAGGTCGGAGAACCTCTTGCAGAAGTCCTGGAATACGGAGGGGGCAATTGGGCAAGACCATAGGGCATGCCCAGTATACTCGTAGTGGCGGCAGGTGGGGGTCAGAAAGGCTCGTCTTCCATTCATTATCACGATATAATCCCCCTCACTTATCTCGTGACGAGGTATAAGGTGGCACTGCGGAGGTCCTACTTATGAAGACTAAGTGTGCCGGACACGGAGGATGTATGCTTCAAGGGCAACTTGGGACGAGGGGAATAGTTATATGCTGGTACCTTGACTTGATCGTTTTTGGCAATGTTCAAGCGGTTACAATCGATACAGGGCGTCTCAACTCCGTCCTTCTTGGTCCACCAAGAAGAAGCTTGATTGCACGCAATGTTGAGTTAGTATGAGTTCGGGAGTCTGTAACCTTGAGCTCCAGCGGCCTCCTGCTGATGTATTCCTCATGGGCGCTTTTCTGCTGTTCTACCGGAATGCGATAGGGAATAGATCATTCCACAAAAGTCGAGCGATGGGCTTCACGCACCGGAATGATTGATCGAATTGGGCCGGCAAGAGTCCCATGGCTGGTGTGGTGGTAAGCGGGAGGCTTGTTTGGGGTAGAACACGTCTCTGAAGGGGGCATAGCAGGTTGGAATGTCTAAGGATTGCTTCTCGATGGGACTCTCAATGAAGGTTGAATTCATGGGAAGGGCAGTGGGGAGTTTTCTTTCATTTTCTTTCTTCGGCAGGATGATGGAGGCCCGGGAGCAGTCTGGGAAGGCAATCTCTTGCCGCTACTTCAGGACTTCTTGGCTCCCGTCATTGCCAAGAGTCAGAATGGGATTGTGCGTTACCTACCCACGTGCGCACCTAAGATGTTTCCGCAGTAGACGGTCCTTCGCAGAACTGCAAGAAGAATGAATGTCGCGCCGAGTGAAGTAGGCCCAGACGAATAGTATGGGTCTCGCGATGCGGATAGCGACGATTCTACGGCATAGTGGTTTCCAGTTATCAGACTGGACTTGGTGAGGCAACTTTTTCAGTGGCAGTAGTGTCCTGTAATTTAGCTGGCGGAGAAAAAACAGAGGTCCTTCGGTCGGAGATGAAGTTTCCTGCTGACCCGGGGTCGATAAGGGCTGATACTGAAATAGAGACATCAGAAGCAGTAAGCATTACACAGGTAGTGAGAGGCTCCATCTGAATCACACTCACCACGGAACGTGGAGGGCGCAGGGGGCATGCCAAAATCATATGCCCTGGAGCTCCACAATATAAACAGAGACCCCGTGTCAAGTCCTTCTCTCTTGCTCCGTGTTGTTCTAGCAGCGAAGACAATCGCTGGCTTTTCGGGGATGTATGCATGGTTGGCTGGTGTTGTTTATGCTGGGTTCTTCTGGAGGGTAACTGGACTCTGGTCGGTGGAGGCAGGAAGTTGTGGCGTGGACAGGTATGGCTGCTAAACAGGACTGCCTGTGGCTCGAGCATCAGATGGATAATTGCATGAACTTTTCCAATCCAAACAAATCGTCATAGGCAGCAAGCTGTAACTGAAGCTGGGGTTCCAGCCCCTGTCTTTAGGTGGTCAGTAGCGCTCTCCTTCGTTGTCCATCCCTCTCAGGTCAGTCAGGCAGAGGTCCCTATAACTTTCAGCGAGTATTCGGGCAATTGACATGGTGCCCCTTTGTAAGTGTTAAGTTGAGCTCTCCATGCCGCATCCAAGGTGGCGGCATTCTCCAGCTGTCCTTCCAAACAGTCCCTTCGCGAAAATGGCACCAGGATCATGCAGATCTTGAATGACGGGGCTGGGCCTGGTCCAGATCGTTTCCCATTTCCACCGCTCCATTGATAGTGGGGGGCAGTGTCCTGTTAGGCAGGAGATAGATAAAAGGGCATTTTAGAGGTGATCGTGTATATGAATGTGGTTGCATCGTTAAAGGTAGGGGAAAGATTGGGCAACTGGAGGAGAACCTATCCGAGGGGTTGTCACTCTCCGCCGAACCAGAGTAGGGCGGCTCCAAGGGAGGTCGGCTGTCAATGGAAGCGATGATGGTAGGTGGCGAAAGAAGTGTCCGGTTTGGATGTAATAAGAGTGTGATGGTGGTGTATGGGCGGACGGTGCCGTGGAGTTTCGTACACCTCGCGGCGTAGGCGGTCTATACAGCTCCAAGGAAAGGATTTCGGGTGTGACTGCAATTCTGTGCCGTCAGTGTTGTTCCTCTTTCTGTTACGGAAGAGAGCTTGACACAAAGGTTAGTTAATATATGCCTAAGTGTTTTATTATTGGTCAGCAGTGAGTACTTGGTGTTGAGGATCTGCGTAGAAGTGCTGGTGAGGGAGTATAGGTCCAGTGATGAGAGAGGGCAGAGGATATGGAGAGTGGAGTAATCCGAGTCTTGAGGAACACAGGAGGTAAGTAATGCAAGAAGTATTCAAAGGTAATCAGTTGCAAAGTCATTGAGTCCTCTACGTGTATTCGAGACCGGAAAGTGAGGGTGTCTGAGGTGTGTGTTTTTATGCAGGCTGGTTGATGAGGTGTTTGATTGGTGACAGGTGCAGGTGCTCAGATTTCAGGTGAGAGGGATCGTTGTGATTGGTTGGTGGTGGAGCCTGGCCGATCTGTTACAATGATACACTTTAAAACAAAAGCTGAAACATTACAGCTGTGATGTGTTATTTTTCATGAAGTAAATTTCTAAATATAATGGAGTTACAGTAAAACAAACAACAACAAAAAAGGTCCACTAACTTTAGTTTCCACTTCAGACATGCCCACAGATCTTCTATTTCTGTATGTATGGTAGAATGCCCAAGTACAAACAATTTTTTTTTTATCTGACTTAGACTAGAGTGTTCTTAACTTTGTTTAGAAATCAGCAGGGTGATACAATGAGTGTTTCTAAAATAGAAAAAAAATAAGATACCTGGTTTAGCAGGCACAACTTTTTACTCAATGAATTTGCTCTCAATTTCTCTGGTATGTTTATTTTTGAAACGGTTTATAGACCTTAAAGTCTTGACTTGTTCTGCACTATAAGATACTGAACATCTCCAGCATTACTGCACTAAAAACAACTAGGTGAACTCACACTGACTTTAATCCTACAAATTCCCCAACAGTAGGGAATGCTGTCATACTATAAAAGGCAGATTTCCACAGTGGAACCTGTATTGAATTATTTATCATATTTGTTATTTTATTAATCAATTTAAATAAAACAGTTAACGACGAAGTATTGTAAAATGCATCATATAATGATAATAATAATTATTATTAATAAAGGATGCATTTCACAATGCTTCGTCGTTAACTGTTTTATTTAAATTGATGAATATAATTTAGATGTTTAGATGTCTTGTTTGATTATAGAAAGTTGTTCAATGTTTTTAAAATATAATAATAATAATAATGTCATTGTTAAAAAAAAACATGGAACACCTTGCTAAGGGGCAAACAATTAAATCAATCAATCAATCAATCAATCAATCCCAGCTTATTTCTTAGTGTGAAACTTTGACCATGAAGCCAATAAACAGGTTTAGTTCTGTTGTGTTGTTTGCAGAATGCTGTAGAGTAGTTTAAACAAGCCTCCACGTTGTTGCAGAAGCTACAGCATATTGATAATGGCATAATGCCATTGTCATGAATGTTGTGACTTTATCCTTACATAATGGTAAAGACAAGCTGATTAAATACTCAAGACCCAGAAGCTCATCCCTAGAATTGCCCGTGGCTATAGCTATTGCTTAAGCAAACTTAAGAGGGTGGTCCGGTTGATAGAAAAAGTTTAAATACTCTGAGATAATGTGTGTACATGTAAAATGTACTCAACATGAAGCACCTTATGAAAATATTATAATGTGCTAAATGTCTATATTAGTTATTTATTAGTTGCATAAAAAATGTATTACAATCCATCTGTCGATTTGGCGAGGCATGAACACTGTAGCAAAAATAAGCTAGAGAACTTTCTTTGTCGTACTGCAGGGGAATCACTGTTCCAAAAACTGAAATTTCAAAAATTAATACTATACAAATTTAACAGGGATGTAATGACATATTGATTTAATCCAGAATTACATGAACTTAGATTTTGTACAGTAATAAATGGACCATGTCCATACTCATGATGCTAATAAAACTTATCTGGATGAAGTTTATTATTTTGCATTAGTAAAGGCAAACAGATCCTAAGCAATGCAGGATTCTATACCACATGACATGAAGCGCTCACAATCGCTGTAATTGCTGTATATATATAGCGAGAGACCTTTCCCACACACGCCACCCGAAAACACACATTATATATATATATATATATATCAATACCCGATGCCAAAAAAGTTGGACACTGTACAAATTGTGAATAACAACAGAATGCAATGATGTGGAAGTTTCAAATTTCATATTTTATTCAGAATACAACATAGAAGACATATCAAATGTTTAAACTGAGAAAAAATGTATCATTTTAAGGGAAAAATAAAAGTTGAATTTAAATTTCATGGCATCAACACATCTGAAAAAAGTTGGGACAAGGCCATGTTTTCCACTGTGTGGCATCCCCTCTTCTTTGTATAACAGTCTGCAAACGTCTGGGGACTGAGGTGACAAGTTGCTCAAGTTTAGGAATAGGATTGTTGTCCCATTCTTGTCTAATACAGGATTCTAGTTGCTCAACGGTCTTAGGTCTTTGTTGCATCTTCTTTTTATGATGCACCAAATGTTTTCTATGGGTGAAAGATCTGGACTGTAGGCTGGCCATTTCAGTACCCGGATCCTTCTTTTACGCAGCCATGATGTTGTAATTGATTCAGTATGTGGTCTGGCATTGTCATGTTGTAAAATGCAAGGTCTTCCCTGAAAGAGAATGGGAGCATATGTTGTTCTAGAACTAGGATATACCTTTCAGCATTGATGGTGACTTTCCAGATGTGTAGATCTTGTCTGGCCGCATGCCACACGGTGGCACTCGGTCTCATTGAGAGAAAACAAGCCTGCACTATTGTGATCATTAATTTAGATATGGCTTCTTTTTTGACCTATAGAGTTTTAGCCAGCGATGGCGAATGGCACGGTGGATTGTGTTCTCCGACAATGTTTTCTGGAATATATATTTGTATATATAAAGGTCTATATGGTGCAGGCTGGAAAGTACATTAATTATTACATGGCATAAGCCAACTGACATTCAACATGTCAACATTTAAATCGTCTGCTTCAGTGTTTACTGAGCAGTTCAGAGCAGTTCCTCTGAAACGCTCCACTTCCCCTATCTCCACCTCCCTAGATCCGCTACATTATTTACGTCACAGCCCAGTAAAACAATGACTTGCTCCTGGCTTTGCTACTTATGTCAGTTTTAGGCGAATGGATATATTCTGAGTTTATTTTATTAGACACTTTTTTTTCAATACATTTTTTTTTATAATTTTTTTTAAATAAGATCCATTTTCTAGGAATAGAAGGACTGTGAACTCTTACTCTTACACATATAAACTTGGACACATTTGTGAGAGTTAATGAGAGAAGCAATGATGACTGATTCATGGATGAATCATTGAGTTTTATTATATTGTGATATTGTTTCATTGAATAAGTTGGTTTTGTTCATTTGAACTAATCAAGCTCTCAAGCTGACTCAAATAATACGTATCTTTGATATTTTAATGGTGTTTGGAGTGCTTTTTTTAAATATCATGTTTGAAAACAGCATTCAGCACACTCATTCTCCTTTTGTGTTTCATAAGGGGGAGGGAATTTTTTTTTTTTAATTTGTCCATTACCAATGAGTAAGTCAAATGACTCCAACATACAGATGAAGTGGTGCTTAGAGGATCTTGCAGTATATGCATTGTATTTGTTATTTTTACTGCCAATAAAAAAGATTAAGATCTGAGGAGGAAAACAAATCTCATATGTTTTCATGCAACATTGGTCCAGGCCACTAAAGGATACATCTAATGAAATTAAAATCTCCCTCAGAGTCCAAATCACCATATTTATCTTTTACTATAAATCCATTAAATCCTTTAAAATTCTTTAAAATCCCTGTGAATCCCTGGCCCCTGACATGTGACATTTAGATCAGGTTATGCAAATGGCACAAGTCCTCTCATCTGAATATGGAGTCCTGCTATGTCCTCTGTGAGAGTCCAAGGACATGCTGATTGGAAGATTAAGTCTGAATATGCAAATTCCCAAATGCACTAGTCAACTTTAAAAGCAGAATATGTAAAAGTGGTAATGTGATCCATGACAGTCCGTCAATAAGATGAGTGTGTACAGATGTATATGGGGAGAGAAGGAACTTTGAAGGGTAAAATGTCAGAGTATGTCTTTCTTTCTTTTTGTGTTTTATGATTAAAAGTTGTATTATATAATCTATTTTTATACTGACATCAGCAGATCAAAGTGATGTGTTCCCTTAGGATCCCTCGAGGAAAGCTGGTAGAGCCACAAACCGCAAATAAAAAGCATCTCTGGAGAAAATCCCTCTTGAGATGGACATTTTCTGAGACGGACACCTAAAACTTGCTTTACTGCCATCAGCGTCCTATATTCATGACTATTATTCTTTTGGATCTGTAATGAATGCATTAGAGTTTATTACAGTCCTTCAGAAATAATGATTGCATCTGACCCACATTATAAACACAAATGCAACAGTGTACCTCTATGAGCCACATATTCCCTCATTTAAAATCAAACAACACATTACTCAGTAGAATAATTACTCTGATATTTTCAAACTTGAACAGACTTAATATCGCCATACATCAAATGTGTTTAATGATTAAGCTGAATAATTAATGCATGGAGAGAGGCAAGCCGTTAGTACATTACCCCGAGGACTACAATAAGCTTTGCATAGTATTGTAGCAAATTAGCTCAAAAGGGATGTATATACTAATACCATTATTATGCTAATTACATTATTATATCCGCTATGTAACGTAGCAGATTAAATTGCCAGCACAATCGTTCGTCCTCTCACATCGTGCCAGTTCGACACAGCGTTTTTATTATTAAACATACACAAACTAGTTCAAATCACACAACACAAACCAACGTACATACACTAAACGCGTACATACAAAGGGGAGCAAGTGACTGAAAGAGATCATTAGAGAACGGGAATGAGCTATGGAACATGAGTCGTTAACAACTGAGTGAAACCATCAGCCTGTTTTAAACGGGTCTACATCTTATCACTAAACCCTCTGTTTTGTTTAGTAAATGTCGATCTTGCTTGCCTTGGCCTGGCACAGCTCACAATATTCCGTTTTGGAGCTTGACAGCTCTTGGTCTCCATCCACTTTGACTGAATGGAAAAGAGCAGTGTGAACATTCTTCAAATTACTTATTTTGTGTTCCACAGAGAAAGACGTCTTGGAACGGTTATATCTTTTTGTAGTAGTAATTCTTGTCGGGAACTCTTTTAATGGGTCTTATGATGATATTTCAAAGTTTTCCTTTCTCTTTGAGTGTACACGCTGTTTGTGATAGATCCCTAAGTTGCAAAGACTAAAGTCTCAAATTCAAAGAGATTTTTTTATAAAAGTTAAGACTTGTCCATGTCCTCCTAAAATGCCTCGTTTAAACACTGCCCCCACATGTCTACGTCATGATGTGAGAAGATTTGCATAACGCCTCCCAAATGTTCACGCATAGAAAGAAGCGTAACTTTTATTCTCGCTGTATTATTGTTGCTTCCACGCAACATGTTGTGAAGACGCTGTTGTGTTTTCGTTGCGAAGCGAAATACTTCGATTGGGTCTTCCAAAAGCGACACAACTAAAAATCAGTGGTTAAGTTGTATTTAAATCACTGTTCCAGAACACTTCAACCCAATTATTTAGATGTGTGCAGCACATGTTATAGAGGACTGTTTCCTGATCCTGGTAGAGTAGACTGTGCCGGCTGTTCTGACTCGCAGTCTGTAAGTACATTTTCATATTTAAAGAATATGACAATTCAAACGCGAGTTTTGAGCACTGTAGATTAGCGCTTGCTGTTTGTTGTTTCTCCGATCACAAACGCAGACATGGTTTTATGTTCACGCGGCGCAATGCACGCAACTCGTTAAAAGACAGTATAAGTCATTATGATCAGTAATTGTCCCCATTGGATGCAACAAATGCCTAGTTTATAAGGGGTTTTAATGTTTTTGTCTTGTCGCTCCGGCCTGACAGAGCATCACAGTATGTGAGGGGCGTAACATTTCCGTCACACGCTTGGGGAATTTGGACAATCACAACGCACTGGATAGTTGGCCAATCACAGCACACCTCGCTTTTCAGAACGATGAGTTTTGTAAAAATCAACGCTTTTCAGAAAGGTGGGGCATATAGGAGAAACAATAATGTACGGTATGTTGGAAATAATGTGTTTTTTTAACCTTAACCGCATAAACACATTTCATTACCCCAAATAATGTTCTTTTTAGCAAAATCATATGACCCATTTAAGTTTGGTAACATGACAAGTTACATGTTACCTGTTATACAAGCTTCGTCATCTTCAATGTAAAACTAGTACAGGAGGATAATTAGAGAACAGAAAAAATGAAGGCATATTTGTTTTTAATAATAATTGAAACTAGTAAAATGTTGCCAATCTGATGACTGTTCAGCATCTGACTCTTGTGTGTCTTCTGATTGCAGGCCTCAGGAACACCAGCCAACCAATAACCCCAACGCATCCAAGTTTGCTCAAAAGTTTGGCGGCTCTGATAATTGTCCTCGGTGTAGCAAGGCCGTCTACGCAGCTGAAAAAGTCATAGGGGCAGGAAATGTAAGCCAAAAGCAGAAACGACAGGAGGAAATGCTGTCATGACACACCAAAATTAACTAAGCCTGGTCTTCATTGAGCGACTGTGGTTTTCTTCTCTGCAGGCATGGCACAGGGGTTGTTTCCGATGTGCAAAGTGCGGCAAGGGGCTGGAATCTACAACTTTAGCCGACAAGGATGGTGAAATCTACTGTAAAGGCAGAGTATCCAATGTTATCCTGTCTCTTTTTAGTGATTCATGCCAAACAACCACATAGAAAACACCCAGAACCACATAATGAACTAAAAACACTCAGAACATGTTAGCAACGATACAGCAGCTTGAGCTGGGTTGACAATATTGATTAATTGATTTGAATCAATCTTCATTTTCATGAACAAATATCTATTCCTAAATCCCAAGATCGTTTTGTG
>JADLZN010005436.1:0-13040 GCA_018155175.1 Sinocyclocheilus anophthalmus
ATGGGTCAAAGACTAAAAAGGGTTTAAAATAGCATAAAAACAAGCGTTAATACTGCTTTAAATGTGTTGTTTTCCGCAAACAAAGTTTAAAAAGCTGGCGGTTTTAAAAATTAATTGCAATTTTTTTTTTGTTTTTTTCGAGCAAAAATAATATCATTACACCACCAAGTGTGTGGAAACTCATGTGTTTTTTTGAACCCTTAAAACCGCCATAAACACACTTTTCATACCCATCATACACTAAAATATTGTTCTTTTCAGCAACATCATATGACCCCTTTAATTCTGAGGAATATGACGATACACAGATGATACTCAACCAGAATAAATATTTTACCGTTGCAGGTACCACCACAGCATCTGTGGTAAAATGCATTTGCAGCTTTTGACTGCTAAGTTGCACTTTAACCACAGACTTCTACAAGTACATTTTTGTGAGTAGCAGTAAACTTTGCTTTGCCAATGGGTTAGATTTGATGGTTGCTGTAAGCGAATAATCTAAGAAACATTGCAGTTAAAATAATTCATATTCACACAAGCAAATGTAGTGCTTGAATTGTGTGTTTGTTAATTGGAACAAATTCAAGCAGCATAAATGTCAAGCCTGTGCTTATGTTTACTCTATGCTATGCAGTACTACTGTACACCATATTTTAGATTTTTACACATTAAATAGGTGTGCAGTATTTTTTTATATAAATGATTCATATGCTATATTATTCTTGTCATAAAATAACGGAAAGATGGTTTACTTTGCATTTTTGGTTTACTTTGGAATAGTTTGCATTTTAACAGGACAGATAAGTTCTCCTGCAAATGAAGAGATATCTGTCTGCATGAATGGGGCCGTTTTCCCGGGCCAAACATCAAATAGCATGCAAGGGAGCTTACAGGGGGCAATATATTATTAGCCTTCACTAAAAAAAAAACACGACAGGCTCAGAAAATATTTTTAAAAATCCACAGTTTTAGAGATAACATCCTCAGATTTGAAATGAAACATGAACAAACTTGTGGAAATGTTGGAAAAATGACACGTAAAAAAAAGTATTCTAAATGGTTGACACAAATCCAAAATAGTGTGTGCTTTTTGGAGCATATTAATTTAAATCAGCGTGAAAAGTATTTATTTCAGTCCACCCCAAGATTTTATAAAATAAAATAAATGTGACTGTTTCACTGGAACCGTGGAGCATGCGTGTAACTGCCATAAATTCACCATTGTCATGACAATCACAAGTTAGAGTAACATTAGGGTGAGTGAAACTGCTTAATGCGCAAGTAATCATTCTACATTAAAAAGTCTGTTTTTTTTTACCATATTGCTTTGGCATGTAACTTGTATAGAGCACATCTAAGGCATAAGCAGCAGTCAAAGTGAACACATGACCTGATCTGTGTGTTTCTCAGCTGCCAGACCTACATGGACTGTCATAATCTTGTCAACACCCACTTTGGTGTTTAAAAGGCAGCACTGCACACCATTTAAGTCACTTTTCCCAGCAGAGCCACGGGAAGCTGATTAAGAAGCATTTGCCTTCTCCAGCCTCTGATCTCCAGTTATTGTTCAAAATGAGCAAGATTGTTGTTTTTACCGGAGAGAGCTTCAAGGGCAGAACAGCTGAATTCAAGAACAATGTCCGTGACTTAGAAGAAAGGGGCTTCAACAATGTCATCTCATCTCTCAAAGTCATTGGCACACCATGGGTAGCGTATTATGACAAGATTTTCACTGGAAAGCAACGGGTGTTTGAGGAAGGAGAATATGCTACTCTTGAGGACAAAGGAAGGTTTTCTTCCCTCAAGATGATCACAGATGACCTGGACGACCCTGAAATCCAGCTGTTTGAGCACGTGGACTTTCAAGGAAGACGAGTGACTCTACGCAGAGAAACCAATCTTCACGACATTGATTTCAGTGACACCGCTTCTTCCCACAAAGTGAAAGGTGGTGTCTGGGTGCTCCACGAGCACGTCAATCGTCAGGGTGCCCAGCTTGTCTCTTTCCCTGGGGATCAAGTTCCCAGCTATCTTCCGCTCTCCTTCAACGATGTGGCCAGCCATGTGCATCCCTTGCTGCCGAAGCCATAGACAGCATCATTCAAAGTACACTCTCTGCAGCTGAATATGAACTGGAGCGCTTCTGGAAAGAACAAGGCAGGCAGTGGGGAATGACTGATCTTGACAAGAAACAATGACTGTGACTCCAATAATCTGAAGAAACTTCATGCAATTCAACTCAACCTTTTCAATTATAGATATCAGTCTGAAGACATACAATATATGTTATTTGGCAAATATTATATAACAATATATATTTTTTAATTGAACATTTTAAGTTGCTTTGGCTTTTCATTTAAGTTGCTTTGGCTTTTCATTTATAGTGATCAGTATCAATAAATATATGCCAAAAAAAAGTACAGCTTTGGAATTGTATTTTGGAATTTTTAAAATGATTTTGTGTTTATACTGAGCAAGAGACAATAAATATTGTTTCATTCTGCCAACTCAGAAAATAAAGAATCTTAAATATAACATGCTCTGTTTTCTTGAATTCTCATTTGCCTTTTTTTATAATAATTTTCTAATTTATATTTTATTCTCTCTATTACGGAGCCCCGCACATGGCATGCAGGAAAAAAATAGTAGGCTAAATCGTGTGCACGATTTACTATTTCGTTCCCTCGATTTATAAATTGTGCGCACGATTTACTAATTTGTTCACTCTATTAGCTAAATCGTGCACATGATTTATAAATCGAGGGAACGAATTAGTAAATTGTGCGCATGATTTAGCAAATCGAGGGAATGAAATAGTAATCGTGTGCACGTTTTAGTACATCGAGGGAACGAATTATTAAATCGTGCGCACGATTTATTTATTTTTTCTTGCATGTCATGTGCGGGGCTCTGTACTCTATTACACGTGTTCTTTAAAAAAAACTATGTGTTTTGCATGTGTATTTCTATTACATGTGTTTTGTCAAAAAGTATTTCTAAAATGTAAGAGATCTATAATTAATGATGTCATCAAAACTGGCTAGTTGGACTAATCCATATGGTTCACGAAATGAAAGTTACCTTGAACTCATGGAGCGGTCTTTTTTTTCCTTAGCAATTATGTAAATGTACAAATTATTGTAAATACACAAATAGGCTAAAAAACTAAACAAATGAAGAAAAGAAATTCAAAACAATTAAACCATAACACCAACAAACACATTTATGTTGTGGCAATGTCAGTGCCATGTTCCATTTATACTGTACTATGGCAGCGTTGCTGTCTACATGCTCGCAACATTGTAGCAACGTAGAATTGTAAGACTGGGGACAGGGCTGTAGCAGCGGTGTTGTGCGACATTCAGCAACGGACATGTTACACGCCTCTCATTGATGTGTCAGAAACACGGTCGTCACATGAAGTTATCTAGCACATAACGGTCTCACAAAGACTGCTGGCAGCCTACTGAAGTATCTGAAGGTAAACCATGACGTACTCCCAGACCCAGGGATGGGCAAAAACACATCAAAATATCAGTTCCAGTTTGGTATAGATTTCTAAGATTTAACAATAAAACTTAAACCAAATATATATAGAAATACATTGAAATAGATTGAACTGATAAGAACTGATTAGATCAGCTAAATTAGAACTGCTAGTAGGAGAAATATTAACAGCATTCTGTAAAAGAAGAGTGACAGGCTATCAGAAATAATTTTTCTTTCATTGTTTTGATGATTTCATTGTCTCTCCTCTGAATAAACATGTCTTCCTGTGTGTAGACAACAGTGTCACACCAGTCCAAACCAGAAATCAACATCTGGCCGTGGATCTGCCAAAAGTAAGGATGAGAATTCCTTAAAGTATGTGTGCCCTCACTGATCTTAATATATGGGTAGTCAACATAGCTTGCTACACTGGTGCATTTAATTTCAACAAGGTCAAACACCGACTGCTCCTTTGGATCGTACACAATGCCGTCAGGTGATGACCCCATCCAGGGTGCATCAGGGTGGATAAGGAAGCCACAGGGGATAGTGGTTAACCTCCCTTGCTCTGCAGTACTCCTCTACTGCTGCAGGTTCCATGTCAAGCCTCCTCCTCATGTCTGCAGTCTGATGGCTAGGTCTCAGAAGTCTTTTTGCAAGATTTTCGGCAGAGCTCTGTCCCCTGGTGTGACAGACCTCTCTGAATTTGGAGGAGGTGATGTGGGGCCGCCTTAGTTGGTCCCACTCAATGCAAGAACTCTGCTCTTTTGTACTGTTGGCAATTTTGTGTGCTGTCTCTAATGTTGTTGCCAGGGACATCATGTGGTGCTGCTGATGTTCAGTGCAGACAAAAGAGCAGGTAGAGGGTCCGAGCCTGTAACCATAAAGTGGCAGCTGTGGGATAGAAGGAGCATCTGTGTGTGGACAGGTTTTCAGCACTCTCTTTGCTGGGATGTGAAAGGATAATAATACATTTTATTTATAATGTGTTTTTCTAAAACCCAAAGCGCAACAAACAATAGCAAATAAAAACAAATAAAATACAGAAGTATAAAAATAATACAATACAAGGAAACTAAGTCATAAAAAATAATTTCGGTACAACACAATAGTAATCATGACAGTCTATATAAGCAATTTTAAAAAGATAAGTTTTAAACAACTTCTTGAAACTAGCTAATGTGGGAGCATTTCTAACAGTAAGAGGAAGAGCATTCCATGACCTGGGTGCAGCGACAGAGAAAGCTCTATTTACAGGGAGGGCTGCTGAAGAGTAAGAGAATCAGCAGACCGAAGGGAACGAGAAGACGTGCACAGGTTGACTAAGTCACAGATATAAGAAGGGGCTATTCCATGCATAGCTTTGCATGTTAGTGTGAGAGTTTTAAAAACAATCCGCGAAAGCACAGGAAGCCAATGCAAACTATAAAGGACACCTGTGATGTGCTGACGTGCTGTAAGTAAGAAGTATATGTAAGAACATGTGCTGCTGAATTCTGGATATACTGCAGCCGTTTGATTGATTTAGCAGGTAAACCAACAAATAGTGCATTACAATAGTCAATCCTGGAAGTAGCAAAAGCATGAATAAGCCTTTCAGCATCAGGTAGAGTGAGGTAAGATCTAATTCTTGCAGTGTTTCTGAGATGATGGAATGCAGATTTTGTGATACTCTTGATATATGAGTCTAATGTCAGATGAGTGTCAAAAATCACACCAAGGTTACGAGCTTGAGCACATGGAAATATGACACTATCATCCATAATCAGATTAAAATTGCTACTTTTATGAACAGGCGCTGGTGTACCAATGAGAAGGACCTCCGTCTTAGAACAATTACATTTTATAAAATGGTGGTCCATCCACATTTTTATTTCCTGCATACACTCTTAGTAATACTTCAATCCATATTTCCTAAAGATTTGCCCCAAAAGAAGCATATAAACACCAAACAATATGGGACCCAGGACAGATCCCTGAGGAACCCCATGGCAGACCTGTCCCATTTCAGATTTGTTGTTTCCCAAGACAACAAACTGGGTACTAGTGATACCAAGCAATCTCTCCAGCCTATTTAGCAGGTTAGAATGGCACACTGTGTCAAATACTGCACAGATATCTAACAAGACCAAGATTGTAGAGGCTCCAGAGTCAGCTGAGACAAGCAGGTCATTCATAACTCGAACCAGGACTGTCTCTGTACTGTGTCCCTTTCTAAACCCAGACTGAAAAGGTTCGAAAAGCTTGTTGGATGACAAGTGTGAGTGGAGTTGTAGCACAACAACATGTTACAAAACCTTAACAAGAAAGGGTAGATTTGAGATAGGCCTGTAATTTAATAGGTCAGACTTATCACATCCAGGCTTTTTATGGACTAGTGTAATAGCTATAACCTTAAGGGCTTTTGAAACAATGCCAGTAGTAAGGGACATATTCACAATGTTCAGAATGAGGGGACTAATTGAAGAGAATCACCCCTTAACAAGTAAACCGGATTGCTTTTGAAGTAAAGTCAATTTGGAAATTTCAAGCTGCATGCAGAAAACATCACCTTAGCTCAACTTACATAAGTGAGTATTTGGAATGCTCTCAAAGTATATTATAAAGTTAAAATTATTTAGTTGTTAAACATAGTAATTCTGAGTATCCTATACTAAAGATGAATAAATCTAAAGTAAATGATCAAGCAAACTCTACAATTTAGTTTTAAGTTGCGAGAATTCTCTTGCAAGTGTACAATATTAGATAGGCATTTGTTAGTACTAAATACAATTCCCATTCCACTTTACTTGTTTTTTTTTCAAAGTTTTTTTTATTGGTTTGCATGCTTTTTAAAGTAAGGATTACTAATGGGATTTAACAGTGTAGTGCACCTAAACAGAATACTCAAATCAATCTGAAACCTAGGAAACAAGCAGGCAGGGAACCATGATGACTGAACTAATCAACAAACTAGAAAGCTAACTTAAGCCTAGTTCAGACTACACAACGTTAAATGTCGGCAGATCGCTGTGCTGTTCAGACCACATGACTTGCCATCTGTCTTGAAGTCATTGTGGTATTCACACTACGTGACACTACGTAAATGATCTGCAACAGGGGGGCACATGTCTTGTTAATTAGCTTCCAGGTCTTCTGTTTATATAAGCCCTCAGTTTCAGTTTACTCCGTTGTCTGGTATTAGTCTTGAGTAAAGCTGTTTAGTCCTGTTGTTTTCTTCTGTGTTTTCCTATTCTTCAGGTTGTGAATTGAAATAAAACGTCAGTGGATTTGAAGTCCTGCTTCTAGCGAGTGTTTCTACTATACAGCGTGACAGCTTGTCTCATGACAACAATATAAAAAGCCTAATATCTCTTTTGTAGCTCAGAATGGCTCTATCCATTAAACGTCTCAGTAGCCAGTTCTTGAAGAGTCTCGGTAGTCTGTTCTTTTCCTCCAGAAGTAGCATCTTAAGGTTGAAGATTGTGAAGTTCCGTCTCTCTCTCTGAAGTTCCTTTTATTCTGTTTGCCGACAGAAACTGTCCTCGCTATGATAAGATTTGTACCTCTCAGCGATTTTCTCGACCCGAAATCATTACAAGACGAAGTTCTTCCTCATGAGTCCTTCCTACAGCATTTCGCCCGTTCTCATTTAAAATGTATTAGCCAATTCACAATGTCTAATATGTATCCATCTCTAATTTTGCCTAATAACTCTACATATTTAACATCTGAAGGGGTAGCCATCTGTTTTATTTTGGCACAATTTTATGTCCGCCCCCTCACTGAAGGCAGTTTCCATAAATCCTAAAGCCTGAATTTGAACCTTTTACTGCCTCAGTTAAAAACATTCAATGTATCATTAAAAAATCACATTAAGCGCACACCTGCTTCAGCATGATCTCTAATAGTGACATCTGACCTTCAGCCCAATTTGTATTAGCTGATAAACTGATATTATGCACAGAACTAATAGAAGCACATCTACCATGTTAGCCCTGTCATTCCATGATTGCCAGTTTGATTTCAGAGTGTGATTAACTCTTTTAAGCCCACCTTATGTGTTTCAATGAGGAATCCCTCTAACTACAAACTTTGATAAATTTTCTGAGTGAAATTGTTTAATGACAAGTTCTTTGTGTGCTTTTACCTTACTAACCATTTACCTTACTTACTAACTTAACTTACCACTATATTTAGATAGGGCTACAAGATCAGAGTTGATGCTCATCAGGGACGGGAGAACTTCCTCAGTTCAGCGGTAGAGAGCAAGATTTCAGAGTGGCTTCAAGTAGACTGTAAACAAGAAGCTAGATTATGTTACATAGGCTAAGTGTAAAATGAAAGAAGGAAAAATGTGAGTTGAGGTGATCTAAACGTAGTTTTGACTAGTGTGTCTTTTTACAGTCCTTACATGTCCTGTGTGGCTGGGGTTAAATGTTATTAGTACAGGTGATGAGCGCTAGCAAACATCAGTAAAATGAATTTTTAAAACACTTCTGTCACTGAATAAATATATTGGTCTTTTACTTCTTTAAAATATATTTTTATATATATTTTGTGAATATATCATGATATATTCCTTATTCCTTATACTTCCTTATTTGGAACACATGCGGTCTTGAATGATACCAAATAAGCCCATGCCATACTTTATTCATAAAATCTTAATTTTATATTCTAAAGTGTACATCAACTAATTCATATATTTTCAAATGAGAGATAAATCTGACATTTTAGCTGTTGATTTTTCTCATAAACCATGTCAATATCTATGAAAAACACAAACTTAGATTTTGGTGGGCTTAATGGGTGCACTTACCCTACATGTAGGTTATGTATATTTAGGTTTAGCTTATATTTAGTTATAGTTTATGATTATTAATCTTAATTCTAGTAAATACAATTTAGAACTTTAAAATATCCCTGTTTATCTAGATTTATATCACCTTGTTACCCACCCTTATGTAAAAAAACAAACAAAAAAAAACATGGTGTTATTAATACAGTACAACTGTATAAACCATTTTTTTTGGCAGATTGATCGTAGTTTGAATGGGTAATGTTTAAAAGATTGTTAACGTTAAATGTAAAACAAAAGTACATTTGTAAAACACTGCAGTAGAACTATGGTAACCTACCTTTATAATCGCTTATGTGTTTAGCCTCTAATTCGTCGGTCTTGTCGGTGGCATTGATAACATGCTCCTCCGCGTCTTTTAGCGGTTTAATCCTCCTCTGTCTCATGTTGCTCAATTCAGCAACGCCCCGGGACTCACAAACTTCGCTCCGGTCTCTTAATGGCGCGCAACGCGGTGCCGGAAAGTTAGCAAATTAGCACAATCTTTTCCTCAGGAAAGTGTGTAGTTTAAGTTTTAACGGTGTCTTCGCCATATTAAAAAAATACAACATCAATCGCAAAACAGAGACAGCTCATAAGAAAATTTCATCAACTTAATTTCAAAATTTTACGAACTTTTTTATTATTGAATTGTGAAACTAATGTGAAAAACGGTCTAATTACCTGAAAAGATTGATAAATCCGTTGACAGACGTTGAGGCTGATTAATCTTGTTTTCCGTCAGGTGATCTACAGTTCTGCGCATGAGCAGTTAGTAAAGTGTGTAAGTGTGCTTGAGGGTGCAGTTCCGCGGCCAGACTGCAGGGGCGCTGAAGAGCAGCGCTGCCACACACACTCACACACTCAGAGCAGAGATTTGCTCAGGGAAAAAACTGCACTAGGCATATCAGCAACGCCTATTACAAGCAAAACATTGTGGGGACCGGGGATTTGGCATTCAGTTGCTGCTGTGTTCACACTGCACGATGGATCGGCGACAGGAGGTTTCACACTGCATGACTTTACAATAGGAAGAATCGCCGACAGCTCTGTCTGGTCTGCAAACTACGTTTCACAACAAAACACAGGCGAGAAGTGATAAGGAAATAACGCGAGAACCCGCGTGCATCAGACCGGAGTTCTCGTGAGCAAGACTGTAATTATTTAAAATATATATATATAGCCCGCAAATTGTCTGTGAGCTGATTTCCAGCTACAAGGAGAAAAAGAAAAACAGATTATGCAGGAGGGAGATGCAGGGAACAGGGATTGGGTGTTCTGCAAAGAGAGTTGGAGGTAAATAATTTTGCAGTAACTGTTATGCTGATGTTGTGGCTGGTCAAGCAAATGTTTGTTTCTGTATGATATAATTGTTCATATATATCTATTAAAACACTGATATTCTGGTCTATAACTCCTCCCGAACTTCCCGCTGCCCTGTATCTCTCATTGGCTGTAGGTCATCGCCAATGTGTTTTTCAGTCAGAACTCATTTCACACAGCGTGATTGTGAATCGCCGACAGCTCCAGATATTTAGCATGCCAAATGGTGATTCCCTCAGATCGCGTCTTTGATAATTCACACTGTGATTGTCACTCGTGTGAACGAGCACTGATTTGCCTCCGATGTCGGGCATTTGTCGGCGATTTTGCAAAACCTGTCGGCGAGTGAAAAATCGGGCTAAAATCGTGCAGTATGAACTCGGCATAAAGCAGTTCAATCCTACAGAGCTCTGCACAGCTTCTGTTTATCCCATGAGGAATCAGTACGGTTATATGACTGATGGGACTTATGTTTTCCACTTTTAATAAATGTTAATAATCACAGATGTAATTCAGATGTATTAATAGTAATGTGGTGTAAGAGTTCAAATGAATAATAAAAATGTGTTTTTATTGAAATTTGATGTAACTTGTTTGACTGTCAAATGTGTCGTTTAAATCTCCCAATAAAACATACAGTGGCAAGAATAAGTTTGTGAATCTCCTCAACCACCACCTCTTTGACAATGTCTTCTGCATTAATTAATCTTAAAATGTGGTCAGACCTTAATTTAACTCACAGTTATAGACAAACACTATCTGACTAAACTACTGATACAAGCAGTGGTACTAACAGTTGAGACTAACAGAACAAACACAGCTGAACTCAGTCTCTTCATTAAGGTGAACATGGCAACTAAGAAGTGAAGGGAAAAGAACAAAGAAAAACGCCATCGAGAGACAATGAAACTAAAAACTGAATCTAAACCAGAGACAGACTTAAAACTAGAACAGAATAAAAAACACACAGAACGTGACAATAATACATTTAATACAACATACTTACCATTTCTGCTCCAAATGTAACCCACTTGAAATGAAAAGCAATGCTACATAGCTAAATATAAAGAAAGGAAAATACTGAGTAGCACTATAATCAATTAAACAGTTAAACGTATAGTGTTCAGAAAAAATACCCCTTTCATTGCACAAGACTGCATTTGGGGAATATATAAACTCAATAAGCAATACAGCTGAATCGCAGGAGGAGCATCACAAAGCTGCATCCATGAAAACACCTTGAAACCACATCCATTTGAAGGATATTTCAAACCAACAATCAAATGAATTGCATAGCAAAAGCAAATATCATGCCGTGACTCGTACCATATGCTGTGTAATCAATCAATCTAAAGTAATATGACTGACATTGTACACAGTCCCAGCACCATCATCTCAAATCAGTGCCTCAGACACAAGATCACAGGCAGATGTGACGTGATTCATGCTCATGAGCTCTTACTAATAAACTGAATGGCATTTACATTCTGCTGCTTTTATATGAAAATAGACTCACATATGATGAACAACACACCCAAAGTACCCACAAAGATGAGTTTTCCAGCCATTTTATTTATTATTAATTTATAGGTATTTTTGAAATATATCAACAATCACGTATTATTCACATGTAATCATTCATATAAAAACATGATCTCAGAGATAAAACGTCACTGCCAGAGGATGTTGTGTAGATTTTAAAGGGTAACCGTCTATGTATTTAAGCTTTCATCATTTACAGCTTATCACACACAATTAGAAATAAGACATTTGGTTATGACTTACATTGGAAACATACAGACAGATGATACAGAAGCTTTTAATGTTGCGTGGTATAAAAATCATATTTCATGCATGCTGTGCTTGCAAGTTAGGGTTAATAAATTAACAGAGAAATACTAATTATATTAATGGGGTAAAAAAAATAATAATTAGCTGAACTTTTATGAGGAGAAGACAGAAAAATCCATTGCATGGCATGATCTTCTCATGTGTTCTGCTGATTTTACTCACGAGAAACAAGAAACACTGAAGATGATTGAAGATGATTTGGAGAAGATTCCTAAACAAACATAATCATGATGATGAACAAAGACTATCTGGAGGGTGTTTTACAGAAATGAGTGCTGTTTGCTTCTGCTGAGGCTATCAGTCTGTGTTCATCTGAATTCTGCTTTATTAAAATTGTGTTTAATAACGGAGCAATTCCTGATGAAGAACAACATTACAGACTTGCCCGCAATCTCATTATTTTCACACCGGTATCTGTGTTAAGTGTCCATGTTGCACAGTTGTTCCTTCCAAATAAAAAATAACATTATGATCCTGCAGAGAAAACTGGTGCCGTTCACTCTCTTCATCAGTATTTGCTAAATGCTACTTCAACAATCATGACCAGAAACAGCCTTCAGTCTCCGTCACTCTCTCAGCTCCTCACAGCACGTGGATGGTGTAATGACCAGACCTTGAGAGCAAAGGAGTAAAAATGAGAGAACATGGATTAGATAAGGCATGCATTTAATAAGAATTAGTCATTCAATATCAACACAAATGTGCTACATCAAGAGGAACAATGTTACACTTGCTCTGATTCTGAGGTTTAGAACTTGGCTTTCTGATGACGGAGTGCTGCATAACCTCTGACCAGTTTTTCCTCATCCAGTGATTTCAACATGGTGTTCAGTAGACACAAGTGTGACAGTCTTTCCTGCAGCGTGCTGGAGCACAGTATCATTTTATCAGCCTTTGTTTGGAACTATTTTTGATGGCGAAACAAAAACAGACAATATTCTGAGTCTAAAATGTCAGTCACCTAATATTAGCTTATTTTTTGTTGAACTGTTGTGTAAAACCAATATCACATTTGCAATCGTGTTAATGTTTGGCAAACAGCACTCTTGTTTTGCATAACTATATTATGTTATAAATATTAAAAACAAGAAGTCATACAGGGGCATTTTTTTGCCCCATAGCTTGAATTTGGGGGTAATTTTTTAATTCATTTTGGTGGCATTTTTGCCCCAAGCCTCTGTTTAATTTCAGAAATAATGTGTGCATGGCGGGGGTGGGCTCTTTTTCGAGTGGAAGCGGTGGTCTCTTCTGTTGCGAGGCCCATTTCAATTTAAAACAGCTGAAGCAAAGCAAAGGCCTGTACTGCTCTGAAGTACCAACTCATGTCAGAATGAGGGCCGTGTGCTATTTGATAGACCAGCTGCTGATTTAAGTGTACTTTCCAGTCTTTGAAGCTATTGTGTATTAAATTCAAGCACTTCCAAGAGTTTCCGGCATACAGAGAAAATACTCCAAACAAGAAGCTATTGAGAGCTTGTTTCAGTACATCTAATGAAACAGACACAGAATAAGACTCTTACATCTATTAGATTCTTCTCAGATCAAAGAAAGAAATGAG